>JBBPLV010000387.1:0-20658 GCA_038089975.1 Boletellus ananiceps | reverse complement strand
CCGAAAGGACGAACCATGGCTCTGGACGGCCCTTCAACAACGCGCCTTTGACACCCTCAAGGAACGTTTCTCCTCCTCCCCAGTCCTTGCTTTCCCCGATGTCTCACACCCTTTCTCCATCATGACCGACACCTCCCTCCTTGCTGCAGGAGCTGTCCTTCTCCAGGCTGACACTAATGGTGATGTCCACCCTTGCGCATATTTCTCCAAAACCTTTAGCCCGGCTGAGCGTAACTATGATATCTATGACCGGGAATTGCTCGCCGTTATCCTTGCTCTCCAGGAATGGCGTCAATACCTCCTCGGCACTTCTCACCCTGTCACTATCCTCACCGATCATAAAAATCTCTCGTACCTGAAAGACCCACAGAAACTCTCTCGTCGACAAGCTCGCTGGTCTCTCCTCCTACAGGATTTCGATCTCATTTGGCAGGTCACCCCGGGCACTCGTATGGCCCCTGCAGATGCCCTCTCTCACAAGGATCTCGTAGATACCTCCCAAGACAACGTCTCGTCTCCCATCCTCCCTGATCTTGTCGTCATTGCCGCATTGGACCTGGCGCTCGCCAACACCATTCGCTCCTCCTCTGCCTCTGATCCCCTGGTTTTGCGTACCATTCAAAGCCTGCGGGAGGGATCGCCACTCTTCCCTCGTTCTACTCTTGCTGACTGGTCTTTGGACAATGGTCACCTCTTCTTCCGACAACGCATGTACATTCCCCCCACCTCTCGTTCCCCTCTTCTCCATGCCCTCCATGACTCTCCTACCACCGGCCATATGGGGTTCTTTCGTACCAAAGCCCTCGTTGAGCGGGACTTCTGGTGGCCGGGACTTGCCACCTTTGTCAAAAACTTCATCGCAGGTTGTGCTCTCTGCCAACAGTCCAAAGTAAATACCCACCCCACGGCCCCACCTCTCTCCCCGATCCCCTCCACTACCTTGCTACCCTTTCGCCAGCTCTCCATGGATCTCATCACCGACCTCCCTACTTCCTCCGGCTTTGATTCCTTGCTGGTCGTGGTCGACCACGGGCTTACAAAGGGGGTGATTCTCATTCCTTGCACCAAAACCATCGACGCAGCAGGAGTAGCACAACTCTTTTTCCTTCACGTGTTCAAACGGTTCGGTCTCCACGACTCCATCATCTCTGATCGTGGTCCACAGTTCGCATCCGCCTTCGCTCGAGAGCTCACCCGCCTCCTACATTATGATGTCCGCCTCTCTACAGCTTATCACCCCCAGACGGATGGACAAACGGAACGAACCAATCAGGAAATAGAGACCTATCTCTGCCTCTTCTGCGCCAATCAACCGCATTCCTGGTCTTCGTTCCTCACCTCCGCTGAGTTCCAGCACAATTCCTCCCCCCATTCTTCCACTAAAACCTCCCCATTCTCCCTTATGCTGGGTTATGAACCTCGAGCATATCCAACCCTTGGAAAGACCTTCATCCCCGCTCTCTCCTCCCGCCTTAACCTCCTTGAGGAATCATGAAAGGAAGCTCTTGCAGCACATGAATCCGCACGCCAGCTGATGACGCGACACGCTTCCCGAAAGTTCTCCCCATGGAAAGTCGGAGATAAGGTCTGGCTCGAAGCGACTAACCTCCGCATCCCCTTCCCATCCCGGAAGCTCGCTCCCAAACGCCTGGGCCCCTTTGAAATCTCCCAGGTATTATCTCCCCTCACTTACCGATTACGTCTCCTGCCCTCATGGAAGATACATGACGTCTTCCACGCCACCCTTCTATCCCCCTATCGCTCGACAGAAGCACATGGCCCATCATTCCCTGCGCCTCCACCTGATGTAATAGAAGGCGAAGAAGAATACGAAGTGGACGGCATCTTCTCACACAAGGGTTCTCCCGGTCGTTACCGGTACCTGACCGCATGGAAAGGTTACTCAGCATCCGAAAACACGTGGGAACCAGAAAGTAATCTCTGTCACGCCAAGTCCATTCTTTCTTCTTATAAAAAGACTCATTCCCTACGATAGTTTCGATGTTGTCCGCTCACGTTTTCTTCTTCATCACCCTCATCCTTAACCACCTTCTTCCCCTTCTTAAATATGCCTGCTACGTTCTCCGCCCCTTCACCTACATCTTCCTCTTCACTATCGAGTTGGTCCTCTACTCATCCGTTGCGTTCGCGACCTGTACGGCCCTGCTTTCTTCCCGCCTCCGCGATCAACTTGCTTTACGCCGCTATTCTCGCCGATCCCACCCTCGTCCACGCCCTCGAAAATGACACTTTATACGAGCAGGACGAGGTAACCCGAGAATTAGTGCGCCTTTTTCATGATACCTCCCGCGCCCAGGCCTTTCACTTTCGCGCTGCCCCCTCTGATTTACCCGTTGACTTCGGTCTCCCTCTTCGTCTCCTCATCAATCGTATCCCTGATCGTGTCCTCACTACCTTACATCTTCATGGATTTCACAGTTATGTCTCCCGTCTTGACCCCACTATTCTTTATCCCACCTTTCGCCGTGTCTTTTCTTCCTTGGCCCCCGAAGCCAAAGACCGTTATTACCATTCTCTAGAAGCCCTCGAAGCTCACGCTCGTCCATTACCCGTTCCTGCCCCTCCTTCTCCACCTTCTCTCCTCGCTTGTCTGTCCACCGCGCCGTCCACACCCTCTTCTGAGGACATCCCCTCCGATTCGTCCAGCGAGTACGCACTTGATCAATCTGCTCAGGCCTTTAATGAGGCAAACGTTCAACTCATTCGTCTCCCCAATGGTTCCCAGGTCCTCTCCTCCGCCGTCCGAACTATCGCATCCCTCGTTCGTCGACGACCTGCCACAGCAGCCACTCGCTGCTTTCACTGCCATCTTTTGGGTCATTATAGAGACGAGTGCCCTGAATATCGATGCCCCTCCTGTCATACCTTTGCCCCTGGCCATCCCGCTCGCTGTTGCTTTACCACTCAATGCACTTACTGCCAGCAATGGGGACACTCTGCCCGCTTTTGCCCCGCTCGTACCTGCGGACGCTGCAATCAGATTGGTCATCTCCTCGATGACTGTCCATTTGAGCATTACACTCCTGACCAAGCCGCTGACGTCTTCGCTGGCCCTCCTGCGCCGCCATCCGACTGAGCTAGAGGTGCTCGAACCTGGAGTTCGAGCTTACGAAGGGGGTAATGTTACGATTTCTTTCCTCTACCCGCACGTGATGCTCTTGTCTTGTCTTCGTCCTATTCGTTCTCGCGTTCCTGGTCTTTTCCTTTACACTCATGTTCACGTTCTACTCTTGTGGAACGTTCTCGAAGTATCCATTCTTCCGCTGTAGTCATTCTCATTTACGTCCGCGTCCGATTCAACTCGGACCTTCCGATTTAGTCTTCTCTTTTGTTCCTCTCTATTCTTGGTACATGGTCTGTGCACGGTTTCCCCACGTATATAAACCTTAGCTACAGCTCATGTACCTTATTCTCGATCTGCGCAATTTAGCGTCATCTCGAGTCCTCTCTAGTCTGAATCCCCTCTTCGGGTTTTCTTCCTTAGTCTCTAGTCCGGTCTGAACGACCGTATAGTCTCTAGTTCCCTTCGGGCTGAGTCGTACCTCTTCGTGAGTGTCCTGCCCGTTGGTCAGTCCAAGCCTAGCCCCTCGAGGTACGCCCCGCGTAACAGGCATTGTAACTGGCCAGAGAGGGAAAACAAGATTGAAAGTGCTAGTAGATGGGACATCCACACTGGAAACAGCTTACACCCTGGTGAATGTCTCCTCTACCAAGTCAAAACCATCATGCATGTTTGTTGATGATCTGTGTTGGATGCTGACAATTGGCATTGCCAGGGTTGACCTTGGGAGAGTGACTTCTTCATGGGCACCATCCTCACAGTTGCCTGAGCAAAACTTGTTGATCAATCTGTGTCAGGATAGTGAGTGTTACATTTTTCCAGCATCATAATCTCATGTGATCTACTCAGGTGTTGTTCATCATGACATCTTGAGTCAATCAATCAAAATTTGCAGTGATTCTGAGCAACTACTGTAACATGTGTGTTCTAAGCTATGTTCAGACTCTGAGGGAATTAAAGCTGAGTAGAGTGGAGATTTCCTGAAGTATTCAAGTGTGTGGCAGGATATTGTGCACTCAAGAGGTGTATCTCCTTTTGTCACTCAGACACTGTTCAATCACTCACACTACAAACCTTCTTTCCATTCTATTGACACATGCAAGAGAATTCAGTTCTTGGGGGTAGGGGTGTGATTTGTCCTCAATTCCATTTATCTTTGTGACTACTCCTTATCTCTAAGCCCTTGATGCCCACTATCAATCAATTTGGTATGTCTGGTTCATGCCAATATGACTGAGTAGTAGTTGGGAAAATATGATGTAGACCTGCTGTCTTCATTCCTACACATTCCAGTCTGCAATGAAATGGTATTCTTGGACTATTCTGTAGACATACCCCATTGATTATCACATGCCCACTTTCTGCCCCTGGAAAACATGTTTCAGTTGCATAGTCCTCTGCATAGGGGGCTTTAAGGACATCTGAGCTAGTAACAGGTGATAGTGATGCATCATGAGGTAGCTTGGCAGACAATCTCATGTAGATATTGTATTAACAAAATGTTGGATATTTCATATGGTACAGTAGTACAGCCACAGGCTTATGTAATCCTGAGCACACTTAGAATTCCTTGTACAGTAGTTACACCCCAGCTGGTTTACCAACCACTGAGGTGAGCACATAGATTTTACTATCCTTACCTTAGTACTGATTAGTTACAGTACTTTCTATTCAATACAAAAGAGTGGTATATGTAGCATGCATGTGCCTGTTGTGTAATCATTTCCAACAAGTGATCCATGACTCTCCAAACAAAGAAAAATCAATGTTATGAACACAAATATTGTCAGTAGAAATGATAAGGGAATGAACTGGAAGATATGAAAGGAGCCTCAACCAAGGGGCAATCCATCCAAAGCAAGCACCATTGGAAGACTGAACCCAGCCATCCTTCTCACATAAATTGCCAAGAGAAACAAGTTCTTGCACCTTCCATACTTTAATTGTCTTGTCCCCTGAGCCAGAGACAATATATCTGCCATCTAGTGAGTAACCAACAGAGGCCCTGACATCTCTTGTATGCCCCTGGAATGGGCCTGCCACACACTGTCCTGTAGTTGCATTCCAAATTCTAATGGTCTTGTCTGGTGATCCAGAGACAATAAGGCTTCCATCTGGTGAGTAGATAACAGAAGTGATATCCTTTGTGTGACCATGGAATGGACCTGCTGTGCACTGTCCAATGGATGCATCCCAAACTCTAACAGTCTTGTCTTCTGAGCCAGAGACAATATGATCACCATCTGGTGAGTAAGACAGGGATGTAATTGAACCTGTGTGCCCTAGGAATAGGTTGACCATGCATTGACCAGTGGATGGACTCCAGATTCTGATGGTTTTATCTCCTGAGCCTGAGGAAATGTGGCTGCCATCTGGTGAATAGGCAATAGATGTGACTGGACCTGTGTGCCCCTGAAATGGATCTGCCACACACTGTCCAGTGGCCACATTCCAGACTCTAAAGGTTTTGTCCTCTGAGCCAGAGACAACATGGTTACCATCTGGTGAATAGGCAACAGAAATGACATGGCCTGTATGCCCCCAAAGTGGACCTGCTACACATTGTCCAGTGGTGATGTTCCAAACTCTAACAGTCTTGTCCCAAGAGCCAGAGACAATGCAACTGCTATCTGGTGAGTAGGCAATAGAGGTGACCCCTTCTGTGTGCCCATAAAATGGACCTGCTACAAGCTGTCCAGTAGATGGATTCCAAACCCTGATGGTCTTGTTTGAAGAGCTGGAGGCAATATGGCTACCATTTGGTGAGTAAGCAACAGATGTCACTGAACCTGTATGCTCTTGGAATGGACCTGCAATATCCTGCATAGTGGCTGTATTCCAAATCCTAGTGGTCTTATCCTTTGAGCCAGAGACAACATGCTTCCCATTTGGTGAGTAGGCAATGGAGGTAACATGCCATGTATGTCCTTGCAATGGACCACCTATGCACTGCCCAGTAATTACATTCCAGACTCTGATAGTGTCATCTTGTGATCCAGAGACAATGTTACAGCCATCTGGTGAATAGGCAATAGAGGTGACCCCTTCAGTATGTCCTTGAAGTGGACCAGCTACACACTGCCCCATAGTTGCATTCCAAATCCTAATAGTCTTGTCCCATGACCCAGAGGCAATATAGTGT
Organism: Boletellus ananiceps; assembly: GCA_038089975.1. Taxonomy (NCBI): domain Eukaryota; kingdom Fungi; phylum Basidiomycota; class Agaricomycetes; order Boletales; family Boletaceae; genus Boletellus; species Boletellus ananiceps. The sequence goes on along the minus strand of JBBPLV010000387.1, from coordinate 14,434 downwards.
CCATCAGGTGAGTAGACAACAGAGGTGACTCTTCTTGTATGTCCCTGGAATGGGTGTCCTACATGGTGTCCTGTGGTTGCATTCCAAATTCTAATAGTCTTGTCCTCTGAGCTGGAAACAACTTGCTTGCTATCTGGTGAGTAGACAACAGACATGACTGTTCCAGTATGCCCTTGCATGGGACCTGCCACACACCACCCAGTAGATGTATTCCAGATCCTAATGGTCCTATCCTCTGAGCCAGAAACAATGTGGGAACCATCTGGTGAGTAGGCAATAGACCTAACACTCTTTGTGTGCCCTTGGACAGGACCTGCCACACATTGTCCAGTAGTTGTATTCCAGATCCTAATTGTCTTGTCTCCTGAGCCAGAAGCAATGTGATTGCCATCTGATGAATAGGCAACAGATGTGACTGAACCTGTGTGCCCCTGAAATGGACCTGCTACACATTGTCCAGTAGCTGCATTCCAAACCCTGATGGTCTTGTCCTCTGAGGCAGAAACAACATGCTTGCTGTCTGATGAGTAGGCAACAGAGGTAACTGAATCTGTGTGTCCTTCCAGTGCATGGACTTCTGCAGGCCAACTTGCTGGATTTCCAGAGGTGATGGAAACATGCTTCTGCAAGTGACTAACCCACAATTGCCATAGTGGAGAGTTAGTGGGTGTCTGTGGTAGAGCTGACAAATATAGATGGGGAGTAGATTCTCTCAGGACAGGTGCAAATACTTGAATGAACTGAGAGGCTTCTGATGCTAGTGTAGCAATCTCTTGGTCCTGGTGGCATAATCAGCACTAAACATTGTCTTCATGTACTTTTCCCTACCTTGGCCCAGGTATTCAGGGTGGTGCAGTTCTCTTGGGCAGATAGAATGGATGATAATGGGGAGGAAAGAGAGAGGAGGCTAATGGCTTCAAGCCAGTAGGGAAAGAAATCCTTGAAAAAGACAGTGACTTCCCTCAATAACTCTGGGGTACAGTCGACGAGCCGAAGGTGGTCCATCCAATATCGACATGCATAGGACAGGCGAGGGGGAATGGCTACATTTACTTGGTGGACCAGATCAGGAACAGCCGAGTTACGAAGTCGGGAGTCTTTGAGATCACAGATGTTGAACCTGAGCATACTATGCATGCAGGCCAGCAATGCCCGGCCAAGAGAGAGGGAGTGGTGAGGCAGGATGGGGACATGGAAGTCTGAGCTCCGAGCCTGGTCGAGCAAGAAGTCACGGAATGACGTATGAAGCGGTCGTATCGGCTTGTTTTCATCCAGTACGCCATCTAGTAGCGACCCCATTGGTTCGATAACATCTCGCATACCCAGGTCTCTGTTCGGGTCAAACAAGACACAAAGGGAAGGCAATGATAGCGGCTCTTTCAGCGCAAGCAACACTGCCATCACCTCTCGAAAGGATTGCTGGGAGTCTTCGATAGTGAACAGTTGTCCCAGTATAGTCTGGTACAGCTTATCTAGGGGTCGAATGGTGCCATGGTTGTCGCCTGATGTGAGTAAATTAAACCGCTTGCGTATGTTTAGTCCGGTGCCACCAATCCCTTCAATGAAGTTACAGGCCGTCGCAGCCCATTGGAACAAATGCTGGGAATGGTGGATGAGGAGCCGACACCACTCTTGGTTGGGCCAAATTGACTCGAGCTCAGAGTGCTGGTGAAGAGAATGGAGGATGAACCTCTCGATATCTTTGTCGACAATGTCCTCAGAAATGTCGCCCATCCGTTTATGAACCAAGCCTGAGCCAGATAGAAGGGCGACAAGGATATCATTCTCCGGGCGAGCCGTGATGAGGAAGCGAAGGTTCATCGGTAGCGTGCTATTAATGATCTTTTTGGAGATTACCTGTAAAACTTGTCGACGACTAGCTTGGTCTCCACTTTCGTCGAGCGCGTCGATCACGACAACAAGGGGTCCGATAGAATGTAGATGAGCACTGGGCTTGACGATGAGACGCTCGATTTGTTCCGAGGGGGACGTCGACGTCCGAAGTGCCCGGTTATCTTTTACGATTCCCCATAGGGCAGACCTGTACTGCGTATCATGGTCGGACAGGTCACGCGCAATAGTACTGAACAGATTTTGTGGATTCCGCCTCACGACGTCGGTGCTAGAGAAGCAATACGACGAACCCAGTCTCTCTTGCTCGTCGAATAATCGCGCGATCGTGTGAGCAATTGCAGACTTGCCCGATCCTGCGACCCCGGTGAGAAGACATACGCGCGGGCTACCTTCGGCAGGATTGCTCAGAACGTCGCAAATCTCGCCAAGGATAGAATCGCGGGTGCCCGGCAGACAACCCTTCTCTTGAGCATACCTAGCCCCGACTGCGTATGGCATGTCATTCATGTCAATTGATTCAGCTGTGTTGCAGATCTATGAGCGTCAGATCGCGGCAAGGAGAACGGAGCCTACCGGTGTACTCCACGATGTTCATCATGCGAAAGACAGCGAGCTCAGTCTGGAGCATCACTCCCTCCAAGAACGCAGTCTTCAGATCTTGTAACTTGCTCTCGAATTCCATAATTTTTGCATCGATATCGGAGATTGTGTATTTCGCCATCCGAATCCCTATATGTAGAGTCAGTCGTGGACTGTGACATTGTTGTACAAACGATGACTGACAAAAGTTCTCTTTCGCATAATCGGCGATGAAGTAGCCACACTCCGTCACCTGTCGGAGTAGTAGAGTGAGGGGTTTCTTGTGCGCATCGATCTTTTTCAATGGTGCAGCATCATCAACAAACGCAAATACGTCGCTCATCGCTCCTGCCAGGCGAACGATATTTGCGTCGCGCCGTTTCTGGTTTATAAGAACCTGTGTGTAACATCGCGTCATCAACGGTAGCATGGGTATTGTGTGACGAAGCGCACCTGATTCGCGGCAGATACGACAGACCACGCCATCGATGCGTATGGATGGACCTATAAGACATTCAGACGAAAAGGTAGAGCCAGGACGCTAACAAATACAGGTACCTCGGCGATAGCGGCGACAATCTTGTTGAATAACTCTATCCTCTTCAACAGCACGCCCCATGTGTTTTCGAATGTCCGGAGTCCGATAGCGGCGCTTGTACTAGTATCGATCGCCAAATTGATGTGGTCAACAGCTGAGGGCGAGGTGCCGAGTTCTCCGATCCCCTCGACAGCCTTCTTGACGGCATTGGTAGCCTGGAGGTCGTCCGCGACGACACCCTCCCGTAACTCAATGGCCAACGCAAACTTGATCATAATATCCAAGGGATGGGATCCATCGGAGTTATCCTTTCTAAGACTTCGTTCGAATACTTTGATAATAAAAATTGCGTCAGCTCAACTTGCCGTAGCAAATGTCAGCGTCGTACCGCCATCCTTCAATTCTCCTAATACCCCGCCAATGGTATCGATGAGGTATGTGACCAATTCCTCCTTTCTAACTTGATGCTTCCGAAAAACCTTGACGACAAAGGCAAGATGATCGTCTGCCGCATCACTGACGAGAATTAATTCCACTGCAGAAAGCGATGGGCTCCATACGCACAAAGATAGGTGTTCATTCCATAAAGTTGAAGTACGATCGTTTTCCTCCTTGGCTACGTGGGTTGACCGCACGACATCGCCCACAGAAAACCGGATGTAGAAACGTCTCGCCCTCGCAAGCGGGCTTTTGCGGCGCGCTTGAGTGCAAAGCTCGATATCTGAGAATAGGGTAAACAAGCACGCAACGGCGAGTCTAGTCTTCCAAACCCACCTCTGATAGTAATTGTTTTTGCCCTAGACTCATGGGTCAATGCATACATTCCGATCACGAGGGCAAGCGTCACACGCACATGGTTAGGCTCATATTTTTAGCTCGATGGCGTAGATTCGTAGTGCCCAAGGCAATACCGAATGACTAGGGGAGCGATGGTGTTGCCAGTATACGTATATGTAGTATGTACGAGGCTGGGAGGCTATGGGAACACTCGAACAGAGCACGAGGTTGGCCGGCCCTCAAGCAGGACTTGGCAGGCCGAAACGAATATCCAAATTTACTCGTCAAAGCTCTGGTTCGCCATGGACGAATAGGGATCTTGCTAGTCTCAAGGAAGCGACTGAAGATGCTCGGGATGACACCGAACAGCCACGGGTGGACTAACGGAGCCAAGGTTGATCGAACGACACCCGTGGACCTGGTCTCTGTTCGATTTGGTGACATGCCACTGCAGCCTGATGAACTAGATGTCGAGATAGGTAGATCACATCCACTGCTAATCACATCTGTATCATGCCTGGACTCCTGTGACGGAATTACAGCATACAGCATCGTACCCTAGACGAAGGACAGAGAAGCTGTTTCCCGCTTCATGCGCACGGCTGATCGAGGTGTAGGCATTGCAGGAACAATATGGGTTCCGCCACTAGAGGCGCAAAGAACTGTAGGCTACAGTCTGTTCGTGCAGCAGAATCGTGGCCAGTCGCAAACCATGACCACTTGGCATGATATCGGTCTCTGTTCGCCGCGTTTAGGACGAATGATCATGTTTTGCTTGCATTCGAAAGCTAGTCAAATAGTGCTTCAAGAAACGCTGGAAGGAACTCTCAGACACCCTTGCGTTGCCGAGAGCGAAGCGAAGTGCAATGAACGATCAAACCTCGCCTAGAGGTCTACCAAAAATATCGATGCTGTCAAACATCCGATGCAAGAACTCCACTCAAGTTAACTGTCGTGAGACCAATGAGAACGGCACAGAAAAGGAAGGCAGGTACCTGTTCCGTCGGTTGAAGCGTTGCGAGATATCTCAGAATTTCCAGTGTTTTGGCCTGACCTGATTCCTCGCTGAGGGTCAGTCGCTGATGCGAGAAACGCAACGGGTCTGATACGATACAGTGCTTACTCCATTTTTTCCTACGGTCTCCACAGCTACATCTGGCTCTTCTTCGGGCCAGTGATGAATCAGTTAGCGAAACAAAAGAAAGGCGCATGCTAATGGAACCCGCCATCAGTATCGATTGCGAGGGGGTTGCTGGTCGCGACCAAAAGTAGCAGTATTTGTTTACTAGCCGTGAAGGCTTGTATAAATTCAAAGCCAAAGCCTAATCCCTGGCGGCAAGACACAGTGTACTTGTTCAAGCACAGTCCACTGTAGGGGGAGATAAAAATAAATGACCTCTCTTCGACTTGAATCTGTGTGCATGAACCTTACGGTACTTGGCATCATTCTCATCACACGCACGGCTACCATGGACAGTATGACTTTTGCATTGAGTGTGGGGGGACTGTGTGCGAGGGAGGATGCTTGGGCTATCGAGCCTGGCAGATCCCACAGGTCGTTCGGGTGCCCGGGATCCTTTCGGATCTCCGGTCGCGCTTCTGCGCTGCCATGCGATACCCACGGTGGAACCAATCACTCTGGGGACCGCCCTCGCCATCCACAAGGGATTCGATGAGCGACACAGAGCAAAGTCTACTACGACAGACGCGACATCTCATTAGAACGTGATACCCTAAACCGCCGATCTATATATAAATGCAGGGAAAATTCAAAGAAAAAGAATGCGATGGAAAATGCAACGCAAAATCACAACTCGTAATCCGTGTCCACTCTTACTACGCCTTCTTCTTCTTGTGCGACTTCTTTGGAGGTGCAGCGGGCGTAGGCGATCTCGATTCCTTGATCTCGTCCTCCTTCTGCACGTCCTCTAGCCCCCGCTTCTACGAACCCGATGAGAGCAAACAAGGATGAGCAATCTTCACGACGAGCGCAAAAGACATAACTTACCTTTCCCCTCCCTTTGGACTTTCCCTCTTGCTGTGCGAGTGCTTCCGCCTCTTTCTCGATCATACCTAGCAGCGTGTTGCATCTCCGCTGCAGCTCCTGCGTCGACCGACTCTTGAAGAACCAGTCGAATCGAAACACTGGAAACTCGGAAATATCCCGTTTGATGCGCTCGTACACGTCCTCGGCCCGCATCCCATAATGGTTCAACCGACAGAGCAAGTATCGGTCTTCCTCCTCCGAATACACCTTTCCCTTGGTCGTGGGGTAGTTGAGCTCAAGCTCCTGCATCGGGTGTTTGACCGAGTTGATCTTTTTGGCAAGGAGATATTCGAGGTTCGACCGCTTGTTGCGTTTCGCTTCTCCCTCTGCAATGCGAGCGGCGATGCGAGGATGTTCGACAAGTTCTTTCCAGTGTTTCTTGAAGTAGGTGTAGTAACGTTTGACCGCCTTTGCATCCTTGTCTTGAATCTCTGAAGCAAGCAAGTCGTAATCATCCGTCCTACACAAGGAACAAAATCACCATCATGCCAAACGCCTATGACGTACGAAGACGACGACTGACCAACCATAGTTTTCCAATGCACGAACAAACTGCTGAAAGTCACGCCGGCTCCAATCATGGAACCCTGCCTCCGTGTATTGTTCTTTCAATGATTGCTCGTCTTCGGTCAGCGGTTCAGCTGTGTGGTCGAAGGATGTATCAACGCGACACTTGAATGACACATTCTATAAAACGTTACCTGTATCAATGAATTCCTGAGCCGCCGCCCGTTCTGCCTCGAGTTTTTCTGGTGTATCTTCGGCCCCTTGGGGTTCTCTCGTGGTTGCGGGTATACCATTCAAGCGCTGAAGGGGTGCTGAAGTCACTTTCAGCGCCGAAATGGTCAGAAATACCTTGAATACGGCCAATTCTCTTTCCTGAAGCTGCGCTAGTGCCGGATCGAAGAACTGGAAGTCCTGACTGCAGATAACATCAAGTAGGGATAACACGCGACGATGCCACAAAAAGCTCACATTTGAATCTGCTTCGGGGCACGTGGCAACTTGGGTGCTTTATCTGTCTTCGACGGTCCAGCACGCAGCGTATCCTTGAAGTAGTTGTCGACCGAGTAGTTCAACTTCCTCTCTCGTTTCGACAACGACAACATGTTCAAGTTGAGTGTCTTGCGTCCGCTCCGGAAGTCTTCGCCTTCCCATTGTTGTAGCGAATTGTCGGACTTGAAGTTACTCAGGTCCTCGAGGTTAAGGCCCTCATATTTGCTGTTCAGCTCAGCAGTGCGCTCTTCGCCGCGCTGGATAATAGCCTCAATGTCACCATTGATCAGCATGCTAGAAAGGGAGATTTTAACGACACAATGGAAGCACACATGATGGGACTCACTCATCGGAAGAGTTGATGATCTTCTCCGCACCGTGCGCAATCATGTCGAGCAACTCATCCTTGGACGCAGCTGGGTTTCAAGATTCATCGGATATGTGCTGTCGAGTTTGAGGCGATGAAATTTACCTTTAGACTGTTGCTGTCTACCCTGTTGTATGACGAGCTGGTCAAGGCGAAGCTTTTGCGCAGCACGCTCCAGCATGCGCTCCTCGACACTGCCCTCAGTTATGAAACGAAACACGTATACCTGCTTCGTCTGTCCGATTCGGTGAGCACGGTCCATAGCCTGCAAGTCAGCTTGGGGATTCCTGAAGCCACGGTCAGCACATCCGATATTCGTCGCTCGATGATCAGGAATCTTACCAATCGCTGTCATAGAGAACAACGATATCCGCAGTCGTCAGGTTGATACCTAGGCCTCCAGCACGCGTAGTAAGCAAAAAGATGAACTTTTCGCTACTTGGTTTATTGTATTCGTCGATGGCGACAATCCGGTCCTCGTGTGCCGTACTACCGTCAATGCGACAGTACTCTAGAGAGAGGTTAAAGATGCCGCCGTACCCGCCGGTATTGGGAACGTACTGAATGCACGGAAAAGGCAGTAGTCTTCTAGAATATCCAGGACACGGCTCATTTGACTGAAAATCAACACCCTCGAGCCTTTGGCCCTCAAGGAATGAAGTAGTTTATCCAATATAATCATCTTTCCCGAGTTTTCTATCAGATGCTCGTCTGTAGTGTAAGGCGGGCCTGGTTCCTGATCACGCCAGGTGGCTTGAATAAACGAACAGTTGACAGAGAAAATGAGGACTTACTGCGCCGTCAAACAAATATGGATGACACGTCACTTTTCGAAGCTGATATTTGGTTGGATACGTTACCTAACGTCGGCCGTAAGACGTACCTGCATGACCATGTTCATCAAACGAGTCTTCCCTTCCTTCTTGCCCGTCAATCCTTTCAGAGGCAAAGTTTAGGTGGAGACAATCACATGGAAAGGACAAACCGTTGACTGCATCTATGTCCTTTTCCAAGACAGAACGGTACCACTTCCGCTGCATCTCAGTGAGACCAACGTATATGTTGATTTCCTTCTCTAAGACCAGAATCAATAACCAGAAAACGAGGGCTGACGAAGGGGCAGATTACTTGGAAGAAGGTTCTTCTCCACGTCGGACTTGACACGACGTAGGAGGAAGGGTCGTAATATCTTGTGTAATGCTTCGACAACTTTCTTGCTCTTTTCCTCTTCGCCATCAGCACCAGCATCATCCTTGTGAAGAAAAGCGTCGAGGTCAGCGTAGTCGGAAAATATCTCTGGGCAAATAAAGTTGAGGAGAGCGAACAATTCCTTCAAATTGTTCTGAAGCGGGGTGCCCGTGATCAGTAGTCGACCGCGGGACATGAAGGAGCGGACGATCTGAGCAAGAATCGAGTCAACGTTCTTGATGCGGTGAGCTTCGTCGATGACAATGTATTCAAAAGAGAATTTCTTCACTGCCGACTTTTCGATGAGACAGATCTCGTATGAGGTGACACAGACATCGAAGTCTTGGGGGATGAGTCGATTCGCAATCAATTCAGCGCGCTCCTCTTTGCTACCAGTCAAGACCACGACATTGACGTCGGGTGTCCACCGCTCGAACTCTCGGGCCCAGTTTTGGAGCGTGGACTTGGGTACCACAATCAGATGAGGGCCATGGACATTACGATAGTGCCGAAGGTAGGAAAGGAAAGAGATCGTTTGCAGCGTTTTACCCAGTCCCTGTAAGTACGGTTGTACCATTGAAGCAAATAGATTCGCATATGTTAATAGAACACGGACCATCTCATCCGCGAGAATACCGTTGAGACCATTATGGTGTAGCGAGACCATCCAATTCAACCCCTGCAGTTGGTAGGTTCTCATGGTACCGTTGATGACTGCCTAGGGTCAGTAGGCACTTGATTATATACGCGGAGAACTGACAGCTTGGCGATTCCTCAAAAACATAGGGTTGATCGTCTCCTTCAGCAGCGAGCTCCCCACCTTTTAGCATTTCTTCGTCTTCCTCCTTTTCTGACTTCCTGTGGCGGGTGTTTTGATCTCTTGATGATAATCAGAACACGATTTGAATTGACAAAAGAGGGTACCAACACAGGTTTTTTGCGACTTCTCCCTCGCTGCTTCTGCTGCGCATCTAAGAGGGCTGCGTACTGAGGATCACGGGCTTTCTACAAATCCATGGGGATCAGTGGACGCTGGGCACGCATGAGAGCACGAGTGACCTTGATGTCCACAAAATATTTGAAGAGGTCCGTCTGGCCCAGCAAATAAGCATACCGCTTCACGGCATCTGCAACCTACACAGCATGAGAACACAACGCACAAAACAGTATCGAGAAAAGATACCTTTGCCTTGTCCATCTCCTGCCGCTTCACGTGGAGATGGCCTTCGTCTTCTTTTCGTTTTTGCTTCTTCTGCTGTCTCTCCGCGGACTGCTGCATTTTCGCCAGTTTTGAAGGTGATGAAGTACTAGCGACAGGCACCTAAAGAAGGAGACCATCCCAATGAAGTGATCGGAAAGCGTGGACACACGAAGCGAAGCGAACCTTGTCGTCCTCGTCGCTCTGAAGTTCATCCTCCTCCACGCTCGCGCCGCCATCGATGTACTCGCTCTCGCCATCATCCGCCCCCTCACTTTGCTGCACCATCCGATGGTGCACGCGTGGTAAGTACAAGGCCACCGTCGAGGGCAGACGGTACTTGCCTGTCTTGACACGATGTTGCTCGGAATCACGTCGCTCAGGACGTCTTCGTCCATCGGTGTTAGAGTGTCCTGGACGGTGTCTCAGCGGGGAGGCGGAGGGCAGATCAGGAAACGCACGTTCAAAGTCATGTCGCCTGTCGTCGTCAAAGAGGAAGCTGTGCGTGACAACTAGGTGTGACGAGCGCGACTATTTGTCACACCCCACGGACCTCACCATCTCAAGTACTTTCAAGGCTAACGGCAAGACACTGGCTACCTCGGATGAAAGGGAGCGGTGTCTCCTTTTCAGTAATGGGAATCGTAATGATGGCTTAAACCCGGGGCGGGATTCTGATGGAGCCCGTCTGGGTATCCCAGGTGAGTCGTCCGACAGCTGCTGACGTGGATAACTCGTTCAAGGCCCGAACACGCCTGTCATCTTTATCGCCCTTCGTACCAGACTGATCCAAGGGCCCATCTGACACAATTCATGATGCTTCATCAAGAATGGTGCCATCCGTAACTCTACTTGAGGTAATACGAGATCGACTTGTCCTTGCTGGATCAGCAGTTGCGCATCCGACCAACCTGGACGTGCCTAGTAACTGTAAGCCACGACGGAGCTGAAAGTGCTCAAAGCTTTACCCCAGCGTCCGTTGTCCTGGGCCAATTTGCAACGATGTCAGATGCACGATTGTTGAAATGTGCCTCAGAGTGCCTGGACCGTCCCCTTCGCACCGTCAAATACTTTCGCATAGTGTGGTTATTGGGGGAAAGCCGACTTCGCTCGCTAGTACGTTCGTTGCCTAACTAGAGTAAGAACTACGTGCATATCCAGTTGAGTTAGGGCCAGATGGTGACTCCGGCCCATTCCACCGGGACTAGTCTTGACTCCATGCATCGTTGTCACTGCATCAATCACCGACTGCTTTTCCGAAACCTCCACGCTTTAGTAGCCGACTTGCGCAGATTGCCATCTGTCCATACCATACTGGATGTGGAAAGGTAAGTTGTTGAAGTGATATTCATCAAATTTCTGTGCCACTGGCAATGGAATAACATTCTTCTCGATCATTTTCCGAGAGGTTATGCCGCCAATCAATCAAAATTAGGTTGAACAATGAGACATGCCCTGAGCGCATGGTTGAGGACAATGGGATCGTAAGGCTGTGTGAATGATCTTCAGTTTGTTTCCCAGGCTCCGAGGACCATGCCCGTAGCCGTGCTCCTCCCGGTCCAAAACTTCTTGCCCTAGCCGATCTTGCGGTCACCCTTGAATAGCTTCCCTCCCACGACACTAGGAGAGAGAGTTTTTTGCGTCGTCTCCTTTCATGCAGGCCAGTGTCTTGCCAGTGTCGGCGCCCTGAATTACCTCTCCCCCGGACAAGGGGGGAGAATTTCATATAAATCAATGGAAGCTTATCGTCGGACCTTAAGGTACACTCTATCCGGCTGGTATCCGGCTGTGAATATGCGCTCCGAGTGGCGCGCTATGATTTTCTTTTGCATACCTGTCAGGCAGAAACTGCATTCCGGCGATCGAGCAATAGCATGACAGTGCGTACGACTTTCTCTCCGAGAATTAAAAATTGTAATAAAGGAATAGAGTATGCCGTCCGTGTTGGCATTCCCTCTCTCTGACTCCCTCCCATCACTCCCTCCCCTTCCGTGTCCTTATCCCCCTTTCCTGTCCAACGTGTTTTCTAGAGCCGCTGTTGATATGACATTCCTCATCGATGCAACCTACGGTGCTCTTCTGCTCGGCGGGTTCTGTGCCGCGGCGTGAGTTCTTATTCTGTCCGTATCAGTTGGCCTTGAACCTCTATTCAAACTCTAGTCTGTCGGGAGTGGTTGTCGTGCAAACGTTCTTGTATATCAAGCTCTTTCCTCAAGATTCCGCAAAGGTCAAGGCCATAGTGAGTCGCGCTTCATGGCCTGTCTAAGACTCTTTGGCTTCACACATAGATAGGTTGCGGTGGTGTGGTGTGTTTAGGTCGCTGCACCATCGTTCTGTCTTGTAGGGCTCAGTCTCCTTCCCTCAGGACGCTCGATGCCATACACAGCTTATTGGTCTACACGTCAATCTGGATTTCGTTGATCAGCAATTACGGTGACGAATTCGCAGTGGACACGATCTCAATGTGCGTCTGCGACGTGGTTGCGTGTCTTCTCTAACCTGTGAAACGATCGTTGCTTAGCCCACTAGCGGTGTGTGATTTTCGGGTCTTTTGAACACTGCTCATCTAGACTTTTCATCGCAGTTGACGGTCGTAACTACTGTGAGCGACTGCCTGTTCTCTTGTGCGATGACTTGTTATTGTGGACCATTATTAGGCGATCCTCACGTTTATTGTGCACTGGTATCGTTACTCTCTGGACTCTCGCTGGCTAGTTTGCTGACACCGTTCTACAGTTTCTTTGCACATCGCATCCACAAACGTGAGTAGGACGCTACAGACCCGATCGAAACGCTCACAGAATCGTAGTGAGTCGACAGCAGTGGCATTTCACGGCGTTGATTGTAAGTCCCTACGTTGTCGGACCTGGGTAGCCGACTGAACGTCCCGTCATCATCGAAAGCTGGTGTTGGCGTTCTTTCGCCTATGTGAGTTTGTGCGATTTCCTTTTTGCGCCCCCGCGAGAATGACGTGGGTGAACCAGGTTGCGCGTCAGGTAAAGTGATGGAATAGATGGGATCGTTCAACCTGTGCTCAACTTGTCTGTTCCGGACGTTTAGTCACGACAGTTGAAATGTGAGGCATACCCTTTGCTTGGCGGGTCGCGCCCATTGACAGCTGTTGTACTAGGATACGTATGAAGTCCTTTACGGCGTTCAAGGCGAAATTCCGTGTGAGCCTCAGTACAGCGTGTATCGCGCGCTCTTACCCATCCGTTTTCGAATCAGTGGGTTTTTACCCTCGGCCTAGCAATGTCCTGTCTCGTGGATATTCTGATCACAGGGTTCCTGACACATTCGCTGCATGCGTTGCAGAGGGAGAAGAGGGCTTCGACAAGGTAAACATTTAACACTTCAGAGTTTATGACTAGTCGTGCTAATCTCTGGTTGCATAGCTTGGACCGCGTCATTGGTGCGGTGGTCGTGTATACCTTTGAGACCAATCTATTGACAAGGTTGGTTTGATTTATGCGGCGTTTTCCACCTTGCTGCAACCTTTTTCCCAAGTGCTGCGACGATTGTATCGATGATCTGCGTGAGTGCTTTTCCAAGTGTGCTATTTTGATGTTGCGTTTTAATTGTCACTGTCCAAGTGGCTCGCGATGCCAGACAATCTCATTTTTATGGGACTTCACTTCTTTATTAGCAAACGTGCGTGGTGACCATGTTTCTGTCGATCCTTGTCGACGTCTCACTATAGTGTATGCCAACTCACTGCTTGCCACGTGAGTCTTTTTGTTCTTGTTTTTGTCACGTAGTGACATGACGCGTCGCTAATGCGCTGCCAACCCAGGTTGAATACGCGTAAGCATCTTCGGCACCAACGACAACGCGACGCGTCTGCGGATCTCCCTTCGTTCCCTCGGTTATCTACGATGCCGAGGAGATCGACGGGCAAATTTTCGGTGAGCAGTCGGTGTTATCGCACCACAATCATCGTTTGCTTGGCTGTAGTGTGACGGAGGCCTTTTGGCTTTGATTCAGGCACGGGCTGATCCCCCTACGCCCACCAAGGTACGTGATCGGACCTGGGCTGGCTGCGCTCGTTTTTTATGCTCACCCTCTTTGTTTCTGCCCTGGTTATTTGTCAGCTCGAGATAACTGTGGAGAAGACGGTCGAGTTTGGAGACGACGATCCTGCTTCGTTGCAGAGCTTCAAGCGTGTGTCAATTATGGAACCCCCGGCTAAGTGATTCTTTTTTTTTGCCCTGCTCGGGGCTTGTGTGAGCATGGCTGGTCATTATCGTCAATATTGTTTTGTTGGGGGGATCCTATATTTCTTGTGCCTCTTGTTTATTTCTCTCGTTGGATATGATGCGATGTGTTCTCGCACTGAATTCCCCTGAGGCTTTATTTTATTTTTATTATTTCCATTTCCCATGTGTGGTCGCATTTGTTTTCGATCTACGTCGCCCCCCTTTATGTCTCTGTCACATTGCCGTCCTGTTCGGCTTTCTTTGGTTAGTCAGACTTAGTCTAGGCAGATAGCAGCCTCCTGGCGCTTATAGCGATCTCACTCGATTCTCAGATTCTCAGCGATTTCCTTGATTTTCTACTGTACTTGTAGCTCAGGCTTTTGGTGATCAGTGACACTACTTGGTTTGTATAGAGCACCGCATGATAACAGCGTGTGTCTTCAAGTTGGTTTTTGAGCGATGCGTCGTGACTTTCTGTGATCAATCAGCAATGCAGACCCTCCAAGGCCCTGATCCGGGCCGACCACTTGGCAATGAGTCTGCCGACAATACGCGTCCGCTTACATAACTGCCGAGCACGAAGACGACACCCCGGCACGTCCAACAAACTTGAATGACGCAGTCGCCAGCATTCCCAAGCGCTTGCGTCACCGCCGGCGTGATAGGAGCTGCACACAAATAAAAGAGATACTTG
>JBBPLV010000386.1:0-20694 GCA_038089975.1 Boletellus ananiceps | reverse complement strand
GGGTTCCGGTTCCGGTTCTTCCGCCCCTCTCTCACCTCCCAAAATCGCCGGCTTGGGCGGAGAATCCTCTTCCCTGGTCGATGCCTGCGCAGGGTTCAACTCCAGATAGTCGATGCTGCATGAACGTATTGGTCATTATCATATGACGACGCAAATGCTCGCGACTCACGCTTTGAGCAACGCATAAAAAGCCGTTCCGAGGAGAGATCCCAGAAACGGACCAACCCAATACTGCGAGGACCGAACGAATGAGGTTTAGTGAACAAGAGCCTTTTTTTTTGGCACCCATCCGGAGCGAGACATACCACCCAATGCTCCGAGTGCCCTGGAAAATCGAAACCAGTGACCACAGCAGGTCCAAATGCGCGCGCGGTGTTCATGCTCGCGCCAGTGTAGAAAACGGCGAATCTAAGTGTAGTGAACGTAGGTTTAATATCTATGCAATCAGTCCAACGGTGATCGACGCACAGGTGCCCAGCAAACAACGTTAGTCCAATACCAACCTACATTAAGCACCATGAACCTCCACCGAATCGAAGCAGAACGAGAATCTTACCGGGGCGAATGGTGTGGACGAATGTTTCTCGGCGGCCAACATGAGGACTGCGATGACCAGCGCGGCTGTGATGAACATCTCTATGAATACCCCTTGGGCCGAGTTTATCCCCTGCTGCAGGAACGTGCTACAAAGGTAACAAAACAGTCAGCCTCGCTCGCTTTCCAAGTCTGCTCGGGAATCGCACTTGACGCTGAGCGGTCCAGGGGTCAGAGCGTATACGATCGCCGATCCAGCGATCGCCCCCACCATCTGTGCGATGCAAAACAAGACGAAACGAACAGGGCCGACAACGCCAACAAGGAAGAGCGCTAGTGTAATGTTTGGGTTGAATAGTCCCCCAGTAATACGGTAGAACAGCCAGGCGGTGACAAGGAGACTAAGGCCCATGGATGTCGCTATATAGAGCACGTGCTCAATGCTTGACCCGCTTTGAAGTGTTTCTCCAGTTGCTGCTTGGATGCCGCCGAGGCCAAGAAGGAAGAAAAATGTCGTCCCGACGAACTCGATGGAGGCAGCCTTGGCATCCAAGGAAAACGACTCGAAGAGATGCTGCGAGCTCCAGTAAGAGGATTTCGGTACGGGCATGGTGACGACTTGGTTCGGCTAGAAAGATGTCAGGTGGAGGCCTGAGGAGATAACTATACACCTTAGCCACAATTCAAATCTGGCCATGACGTTGTAGCCGGATGGTGGCATCCTGATGTACAACATCATCAACGTGTTATCCGTCGCAGGGAAAACGCCAGATGGCGGACGGCAGATGACGATGTTGTTCGTCATGGAGTTTGTGCCCGTGTACACGCTGCCCCCGCGATTCATCATGAGCATCCGGGTATTGTGCGCACGTGATGCTCGAAGGAGAGTCTTGGGGATCGACACTGGATTTGGCTTGGTGTCGTCGTCGCTCAGCCGCGGGACCGAGTTTTTGTTCGCAGTCGCAAATATGGAGGGCGAGTCTGAAGAGGGCGAGGAGATACCTATGGAAGCTAGGACCGCCTGAAACTAGAATGTGTGGATACTGGCGTCCTATTACTTGCCTTGAAAAAAGCACATGGCTGGCGGCTGGCCCATTAAGGGCGCAACTGCTGAGCAATTTTATGGCTGCACTTTGAAGAACGTATGGTTTTGCGCGTGAATATCGAGCCTGCTTTGCTGAGCTCGCCCACACGCATCCGTGATCCCGACGACAAGCCTGGACTCTTGTAGTAATTGGCATCATATCCCGTTTAGAAACAGTGGGAGTAGAAGCGGTTCTGCTGCTGGATCTGATGATGTCATCTATTTTGGCTACATAACAAACACTAAACCCAGGTGATTTTTGCATGATCACTCCGGCCCGGCCAGAGTTTCGTCGTCGCCGGCCGCTCCAGTGTCTTTCTTTCTCGACAGTAATGCCACGTCCTCGAACCCCCCCAGGTTTTGTCACGATTGGTCCTGGAGTCTACATCAGCCTCGCTCCTGCGAGTGCAACGGCCTCGCAACATCCAAATGACTCCACGCCAAAGTATGTACCGTTCAGACAAAACACCCAGTGCCTTGTGAATGACGACCCGCGTTCTACAGTATCATACTCATCTTTGGTTGGAGTACGTTAACCTCATAGCATGTGACTGGACCTGACTGATCGTTCCTAAACACAGTGGGAGCTCTGACACGTCATCTGCAAAACTATTCCCGAGGATATGCTGAGTTATACCCCCACGCTACCCAAATTATCGTCGAATGTAGACTTTCCTTCTTCTTGATCTCGGAGAGAGAAAAGGTAGAGAAAAGCAAATTCCCATCTTGAACACCACCTGACCAGATACCATTGTCGAAGCGAAACCGACTTATGGGTGTTGTAGAGGCTCTCGAAAGTCTCGGCTGTTTCCCCACAACTGACAAATCCAGCCAAGAGTCTACTCGTCCCCGTCCACGGGTTCTTGTGCATTCGTTTTCAAACGGTATGGTGCCTAAGCGCTCAAGCCCTATAATCCCTTCGATGGGTTCTGATGTGTCTGAAAAGGTGGAGGATACCAACTAACGTCCCTCGGTCGTCTCTTATCGTCCAAATACCCGTCTGTTCCTCTCTCGGAATACCTCGTCAGCGCTGTTATCATAGATTCTTCCCCATCCGTTGGCACCTTCCGTACCGTCAGCCTGGCCTTCAGCATTGCGATCCGGAATCGCGTCGTTCGCTACATCGCCCTGCCCATCATTTATTTCGTGCACGCTTTCACCCTCTCTCTATACGTGGTATTTGGAGTGGACACGTTGGCGACGCAGTATCTCAAGGCGCTCCTTCGCCCTCGTCTCCTTCCCTGGATGCATCCGCAGACACCTCGGCTGTACGTGTTTTCCAGAAAGGACGAATTGGTGCCGTGGAAAGAGATCGAGCAACACGTCGAGGCCGCGAGAGCGTCCGGCCTCAACGTGCGGAGTGAAGTATACGAGGAGAGCGCCCACGTCGCGCACATGCGTGTCGATCCGAAGCGGTACTGGGCGTCTGTCCAAGACCTGTGGCAGACTGCTTGTCGCGAGGGCGAAGAGCAAGCCGCCAAGGTAGCCACTTAGGGATAGTATGCCGTCACAGGGGTGCGGGATGTCAGCGCTCCCTGCTCGGAGATTAGAGGATCTAGATTTTTCTTTCTTAGACCTGGTCGAACTGATCTTGCAAAATCCAGGCGCATTTATATTTATTTGTTTCGTGTTACATCCGGGACTGCCATGGGCATCTCCAATGAACAACGCTTACCAGTGCTTGTTACGAATTACCCAGCACCCACAATATTGATTACATGAATTGCGTGGAGTGCCTTGCAAACCGATAGGAAGACGCCAACTCGGTAGTGGTGAGCTTGACATGCGTGGGGCATATTGACGCTCTCAGTGATTTATCTACGCGGTATCGACTCTGGACAGTGCCATGTTCACGGAACACGAGTGACCTGAGCGCGGTCGTACCTTTGCCTTCCAGTCTGCATCTCCTAAAGTCCGCAGAGTTCTGGCCACCGTCCGGGGACTTGGCCAGCTGTCAACGTTGTCAACTAGCTGGCAGCTGCACTGCTCGTCTTCAAGCTGTATGCTGTGTGTGCAACGCGGCGTGCGAGCAACGTGGAGGTCGTCCTGGCCAGTTTGTATTCAGCACCCTTCCGCCGCTTTCCGCTTCCTTGGGTTCCGTCTCTCTCGGCGTCTCGAATGACAGATTTAGGCATGCTATCATTCGTGCCCGCTGGCCCATCGTCTCCACATTGGTAGGGTGCGGCGATGTTTGTTTATCCAACTAGGTCCACCAATCTAGATTTACGCCGATCACGGGTTTTCCGCACCAGATATTTGGCTCGTCCTTTCGGCAGTCAACTAGTGAACATTCATACACCTTTCAGGCAAGATGGACAGGAGCAGTGACAGATGTTCGGCTGACATCTATGTATCTCGTTTCGCACCATCGTGGTGCGGTGCAGTTGACCATCCCTCCGTCCTGCCGGCCTCATTGACGAATACGACCGATAGCAACAGCCTGGAACGTGTCGTCCTCCTTTGCAGCTAAATCGATAGTGCCGTTGGTGGCCCCAGACATCAGCGCCCATGACGGTTATCGTAAACAGTTGGCACCCCTGACAATGAACCTGTTCTCTTACAGGCACAGCAATCGCCACTTTCCGAAAGGGTGGCCTCTCTGCAGATGTTTTGGTGTCTGATTCACGTTGTTTCTTGAACGGTTGCACCCATGTCACAAGGTAACGTCCGTCCGATACGGCCGCAAGGGAAAAGTCTGATTCACGTTGTTTCTTGAACGGTTGCACCCATGTCACAAGGTAACGTCCGTCCGATACGGCCGCAAGGGAAAATTTTGGATTCGGGTGTCAATACAGAGGCGTTCCTTGCACGTTTTCACAGCCTGCAGCAGATTGAGGGCGGGGAGCCTATGGTTGTTGCCTAAACATTGGTACAAAGTAGCTCGTTGGTGTCGGGGGTTCTTCTCTCTTTGTGCATATTGAACTACGGCCCCGCACCAGGCTGGAAGCTGCTTCCCACCTACCTCTGTCGGTGTACGTGTTCTATTCGCCCTAACCTCGTCAACTGCCTAACGCCAGTGACACTCAGAGAATACGCTTGTCCAACCAATCTTGACCGCTCTGTTCACGAATGTTTTCAAAACAACAATTTGTATTATTACTCTCTAGGCATTCCTTCTCCCTTTGCAACAATGTGCGTGCCCTCCTGGCCATCCAGTTCGTAGAGGAATCACTTTAGTTTTACCGTGCGATTTGAAAGGAGTAGCGACCTGATTGGCATATTAGCACTCTTACTCAGTCTGGGTGATGTATTGGGCAGAACAAAGAACCAGAGAACGTCAAGGAGACGTAGGTGAGGGTCGGAACAACCGGTCCGAAGTAGGAGGATGTGGGTATGCTTCAAGTACAAAGACCGTTTCGAGTAAATTAAATTCATCAGGTCAGTTGCTTTCTCTGGACGCTTGCGAGCCGATTTCTGCAGCGCACAGCACTGACCTTTGTTCATGTCCATGTCGCCGCTGACCCCAGCGAAGGATATCGAAACACCCGGAACTCAGCGTAATCCTCCGTGGAAGTCTGCAGGCCCTGGGATCGCTAACTACATCGGCAAGCAAGCTGCAAGAAGCAATCCATGAGCACCGCGCGCGCGTTGGTTGTGGAGACGATATGTGCTATCATGATGCATGGGTTTTTATCTTTCCCATGCCAAGCCGAGGTGTGTCCGCGTTCTCCAACGGAACATGAATCCAGCGCCCAGAGGGTTATGTTGATGAAGCGTGTGTGTTTTTTCCGCCAAGACCGCGCGAGGCCGCTCAATCATCTGACACGGTTTGCCCTCCCTGCAGAAAACTGGGATGTAACATCATCTTGTTGTTCCCATCGTCTCTTGCCGCCATCTTTCAAAACCGCCATGTCATCTAACCTGCAACTTGCCCTGGCTAGCATTCAACAGAACGACTACGTGTCTCGTATGCCTTTCTTTGTTCTTGGGGGGAAATCGGTCTCGCTGGCTTATCGCAAGTTGCTGTCATTACTGCCGTCGGATATGATTACGGTGCGCTACATGCTCTGTTCCAATACGACGTGCCAACCTATGCGCTGTCAGTCCTTACGTTCTCGACAGAGGTATGTATAGTCCCAATACCCCCACTTTAACACGGAGTCTCCTACACTGATAGTTTATGTAGATAGAGTACATCTGGGTCAGGAGCAACCACCTGGCAGTATCAAGTCCGACATGTTCCTAACGAGACCATAGAATAAACCGTGGACTTGGGTGTCAACACTATTTGTCATTGTACGTATCGCGGGCAACTTCGCGACATGAAAGGCGCTGATTTTTATAATAGGTTCGTTACTGTGGCCTTTACAGTCTTGTGTCTGTCTATAACAATCGCAGGCACGCGCTAAGCACTGACTTTGAACGATTTTTTTCAGACTTCCTTCCCTAGGTATGTTTGGCCATTACAATGTGGGGTTGATCGAATGACCCCGTTTCGAGTCGGAAGTAGTTTCCTACCTGGTCCCGCAAAGGTGTGTATTCCTCGATTGCCTGCTAGCAAAGTGCGCATTGAAGTACGTATCTACAGGCGTATGTGCTCGTCTCACACTCGTCGCACGCGACTAATATCTGTTCAACAGTTGTGAGCGCGACCACCCAAAGCGTCCCCTGGTCATTTCACTCATGGATGTCTTCAAGGTGAAATTATCAATATCGTCTATGAATGGACGTTCCTTTTATTCATCGGCGCAACTGACTGTGCGTGTTCCGTGTGCCACACTCTGTGAGAAACCAGACAATGACTGCGGTGACTGCAGTCGTGATGATCCTCCGTGTGTGGGTCATGTACAATCGGTCCAGGCTGATTCTGGGCATCCTCCTTGTATTTTTCTCCCTCGAGATCCTGTCCACTCTTCTTGGTGTCATCATTTACAGCGATCCGAAGCATCTGACCGGTATGTCGACGTTGGTGGAACAAAAGGTGTGCCATACTAACTTGTCGACCCCCCTCTACCCGCCGGGTCACCGTACAGCGGCCACCATGGAGATACTGGACGTTACGGTCTGCATGGCACAGCCAAACACGATCGTCTGGACGAAAATCAGTGTCATTTTTCAGAGCACGCACAATGCGGTGATGTGCGCCCTCGCGGTCGCCCAGTTCGCGTGGCAGTCGTTTCAAATGTATCGTGCGACAAAGCGGTGGCAGCCGAATCAGTACATGACCTTGCTTGCCAGGGAGGGCATCCTGTACTTTTTCACGTACGTCTCCGTTCGCACCTCCTTTCTCCCCTTCTCGTCGTCTAGGCTCGCCCAGGACGGACCGGTACAGCGCTCACGGTGCCCTTTTGTTCATTGTAGGATCTTGCTGTTTGACATCATCGATCTGTTGGGCAGCGCGGGCGAGATTCCGTCGGGCGGGTGGGGGTTCATCGTGCTGACCCTCTTGTCGAACGTGCCCATATACACGCTCGCCCCGCGGTTCATTATGAGCATGCGGGCGCTGTACGCGCAGGGTGACGGGTCCGTTGGTGCCGGGATTGACAGTGGGTTCGGGCTGGCGTCGATGTCCTTCCGCGCGGGTGGTACTGCCGACGAGACAATGCTATTTGGGGACGCGGAGCACTCGGGCGATGGCGCGGACGACGTCGAAACGATACCGATGGCAGTCGGAATAGTCGGCCCGAAATGAAGTGTGCATGATCCCTTTGTATCTGCAACGTTTTGGCACACAACGAACGTCTTTTTGAGCCTCACAAATGTTCAGATACTAGAACAACACATGTATCAAACACGCATGTCGTCGAAGCGCTCGTCACATCAATTCGGGCGAACTCTGCGAATCTAAATGGACACCTTGCCTCTGGGCTCATACGGCAACAACAATGCCAAGAACCCCGCAAACATGATGATGCCCCCCGCAGTATACACGGGTACGGCCGTATTCAGGTTCGTGTGCAACGCAATGACCGGTGCCTGTGCAGGTCGTTGATCAGGTCGCTCACCACGTCCACGAAAATGCGCGAAACGGAGTGACGTACCAACACACCAAACACTCGGGCCGCAGTGGCCATCAGACTGTTCCCCGTGCCGCGATCCTTGGCAGGAAAGATCTCGGAAGAGATCGCATACATGACGCTGTACATCATCTGACGAATGATTAGCCCGTCGGCAAGTAAAGTACGGTTGTCGGAGACGCACATTATCGAAAAACACGTAGCCACAACTCCACCCGAGCAGTTGATTCGACGTCCTTGACGTGGTGCTCGCATACAGAAACGCCCCCGTGAGGGCTGCATTTGACAGGACCGTTAAGTCAAGGAGGTGCGCCACAACGGAGGGGGGGACTCGCCTGAGGAAATTGCGAGGGTACCTCTCCGTCCGATATACGGCAACTCGACGGCCCATCCGGAAATTAGAGATGAAGGAATACAGACAACAGCCAGGATCACTTGCTGTTGTCGAGAACCGTGAATGTCGGGTCACAGGATGAGGCAGAATACGCACGCTGCGGTAAGCGATGTCAAGGGATCTGTCTCCATAGTTGGCATCACGAGTTACCAGTCTTTATAGAGATTAGCTGCTTTCAATACTGATTATATGTATACTCACATGTATGGTAAAAAGCTGCTATAAAGCGTTGAACCGAGACTAACGGCCCCTAGAGTAAAGCGATCCGATCACAGAAAATTGGGAGCAAACATAGAGCATAAGCATACCCCAAATAACTACGAGTAGGCTGGTGGACCAGGCCATCTTTGGAGTCGAAAACAGAGCTTTGACGTGACCCAGATGGTTCCTGGATAGAATGCCACGAGCCTTCGACGGCGACCTGTCCGAGGGTCCTGGCGCCTCCAGCTGTTGAACACTGAGTGAGGTAGTCTTGCCGTTGTATTTTGCAAGCTCGTGGATGACGGTGACTGCGTCCTCGTCCCTTCCGACCCCAGAAAGGAATCGTGGACTCTCCAAGAGGTGGAAGACAAAAAAACGAAGGCACCATAGGAAAAGAATGAGTCCGGAATACGTGAAAATAACGTATCTCCAGCCCATATTATTCGGCTTCGTACAGGTCTCTGCGGATGCACAAGAAAAGTTTGCAATCAGGGGCCATGCGATCTGACGGGGGTTATTATCATGCCAAGACGATTGTGTACATCATGCTTACTAGACTACAAAAGAGTTGCCCCAGTGTGATCCAAACCGCGCTGGTAGTGAGAAGGTACTGATGAGACCCTGGAAGGAAATCTAGTAGAAGAAGGATTAGTTAAGCGATTCTGTAGATATAAAATATATCTTATTTACCCAGAAAGACGGCCAAATCGACGGGCAAATTACCTTGAGTAGATTTCAGTGCATAGTTCGCGATAAAGTGCATGTTGGCCTACCACCGACGCCGAAACCAACAATGGCCATCAAGGATGCCAAGGTGACAAAATTCGGTGAACCACCAGCGGCCAGGCCGAAAACACCCGCAATGAGAAGCGTCAAGTTGAACGACCATCTCAGAGATCGATCAGATATGCGAGGAGCAAGAACGCAGCCAAGAAGCAAACCTTCGACCCCAGATGTCACACCCAAGGCCCCAAAAGATCGCACCGACGAGGAGACCAATGTTTACTGCCAAGATCAAATACGGGCCTTCGAAATGAAACTCGAACATCGCGGGAATAAGAATCACCCCGGACAACACCTTGCAATGGAATATGAACATTAAATGTGGGACGCTGTGCTTCCAAGTTGTGCTTACAGGCCCAACACTGTCGCTGTGAATCATCTGTAGGCATCGATATTCGGTGGGCCAGAAAGGTAAGACGTACGCGACTCCCCCGAATCCGCTCACGGCGAACAGGTACCACTACGGCGGCGGCGAACTCGCTCAACTGATGAAACAGCACACGGATCGACGACCTACCTGATATTTGCCCATGCCAATCTCTTGTATAGCACGATTCACAATCTGAGCTTTTTCCAGATACACCAGATCGCTGTATCCATCCTCGTAGAGATTGGTCGCAAAAACTTGAGATGATCCTTCGGGCGAGGGTGACTCGGTGTGTGTCAGCGACATTTATAGAACGTGAGGCCAATCAGAAGAGGACAAGACAGAGGCAAGCTGCTCCTGTTATGGGATAAGCGCTAAGGTACGTGCGGGCTCAGTCGTGGTAGAACGAGACTGAGGTGCGCAAGCGAGAGAAGATGGACTTAAGTACAAATGACAACATGTGTGGTGCGCGTGCAAGTTCATACTAGCAGTGCCGTCATTAGCGCTCATTCGGCAGCTCTTGTAGCGCTTACCACAATTCCATTCATTTCGTTGTTGGACGGCTCTGCATATGCTGGCGGAACAAAAGGTGTGTCGTACTGACTTGTTGACCCCCCTCTACCCGTTGGGTCACCGTACAGCGGCCACCATGGAGATACTGGACGTTACGGTCTGCATGACGCAGCCATGGACGTGGACGAGGGTTGGTAGACGCTCGAACAGGGTGGTAGCGGCCCAGACGGGTAGCGTGTACGACACGTGTCTGTCGCCATGCTGTACAACCACCTTTCGGTTTGCTGCAACGCTGATGCTATAAGTATACGCCGAGCTCACCGGAAAAGACCCGGAATTCCAGCCTACAACTACTCGGAGCGTGTTCTTTGAGAGTCGTTGCAATGCCGCCCAAATTTGCGCTCAACAAAGAGGTTTTTTTGTTTTCGTTCCCTCGGGAGAACGTGCTGAGGGTGGTCCTCTAGGACGCGATAGCCAATCTTCCTGCTCTTAGAACGTACCCCTGTGGCTGGACTACCAACGGGCTGCCGTGCAACAGGCTAGTCCAGGGACACGAGTTCGCTAGTCATTTGCGCACCGTCCACAATCTCAATGAGACCCCAAGGCTTGAGTGCCTATGGAGTGGTTGCGGGAACGAGCTGCCCAGAGCCAGCCTCTTCAGACACGTGCAGGAGAAACATCTCGAGTACAGATGGCCGTGCCCGAGATGCGGTAACATGTTCACCCGTAGAGGGGTAATGGATGCACATCGTATCAACTGTAGTGGATGATGTGAAGATGTCGGGTCAATGGTCATTCTCGGTTTGTAAGTGGGTCGTTCGCGAGTTCGATTCAGCCCACCGCCTTCCGCTGCTCGGAGCGTTCTTTGAGTAGATCTGGTGGATGCCGTGACGGCCATTCCCCTGGGCAAAGGCCCACACATCAACACAGATCAAGATTGGCATCGCTCAGGTTTACCAACGATGTGTTGAGCGACGATCGATGTGGCAGGCCTGGGTGGCACGACAGACACCCAGAACATGGACTCGTATTGTCCACGTCAGCCCCTCCATTGGCCATTGGCGACGATCGCCCTGAAAGCGGTGGACCCCGCGGTTCATGATGAGCATGCGGAATGCTCGGGCGATGGCACGGACGACGTCGAGACGATACCGATGTCGGTTGGGGCGGCTCGGCCCGAATGAAGTTCCCATGATCCCCAGCGCTCGCGGACGCGGACGAGGGTTGGTAGACGCCTGTACAGGATGGCAGCGGCACGGACGGACGGCGTGTACGACGCATGTCTGTCGCCATGCTGTACAACCACCTTTCGGTTTGCAGTAGCAGTGAGACTACAAGTATGCGCAGAACACGCTGGCAAAGACCCAGAATTCCTCGCGACCCTTCGAAACGAGTGTTCTTTGAGAGTCATTGCAATGTCGTTCAATTTCCAGTTCAACGAAGAGGTATTTCTTTTTCATTCCCTTTGGAAGAACGCGCTGAAAGTGATCTTTCTAGGACCTTTGCGAGCTCGTCGCCAATGGTCTCGCTCTCAGGACGTACGCCTGTGGTTGGGCCACCAATGGGCTGCCGTGCAACGCACGAGTCCAGGGACACGACCTCGCGAGCCATTTACGCGCCAACCATTATGTGAATGAGACCCCAAGGCTTGAATGCCTGTGGGGTGGATGTGGGGAAGAGCTGACCAGGGCCCGCCTCGTCAGGCACGTGCAGGAGAAACATCTCGAGTACGAATGGCCGTGCCCGAGATGCGGTACCATATTCACCCGTAGAGGGGTAATGGATGCACATCGTATTCATTGTAGTGGATGATGTAGAGATGTCGGGTCCATTCTTGGCTTGTAAGTGTTCCGTCTGTAAACCCGATGCGGAGCTCCAATATCACGAGAGTCCTTCGAGTAGACCAGGTGGATGCTGTGACGGCCATTCCCCTGGACAAAGGCCCAACCATCTCGCTTGGTTTGGCCGGGACTCTGGCCAGGGCCTCCAAGGTCGGCGCCGACGACGTGCACCCAGATTCCAGAGGTACGATGGCAGTCGATACGCGACGGCGCGTTTGGAGCCTGTCCCGTTGTACGCGCGACCCCTCGAACGTCCGGCGCGGATGTGCACACGATAGTGTGGGTAGATACGGGGGCCGCATAGACGCCGGGGTCGCCATCATCCAGTCGTGGCGGCGTTCGCACGTGTTGGGCAGGGAGCGTCGAGAAAACATGGACAAGATCAGGACGACCAGACTGGCGTAGGAGGACGTACTGACGCTCTTCTTTTCCCCGTGTGGCACCGCCCACCCAAACCTCGACACAATCAGCATCTGCAGGCCCCCTCATCCCGGAAATTCAACAGTCCAAGATGGATACTTGCGAACCTGCACAGGAGACTCGGGTCCGAAAGAAAAAAGGCGGACGGTGCCTCCCTCGTCGGCGGTTGACACCGACGACGTGCGGATGGGCGTTTGTCGTGCGGACGCGTGTGCGCGAGGACACCGATGGCGTCTGCGGAGCGCGACGGCGCCGAGACGGTATTATGACGGCGTACTTACACGTGATCGGACCCCGGCGCCGATGCGGGCCGGGGTGCGTGTGCGCGTGGGCAACGCGTTTGGGGTTGGGGTCATATCGATCCCACGATGCCCCCACCTAATCCCCAGGTGGAAGCAATGCCGCTATTCGGACGCGTGGACGTGAGGGCGAGTCCCACACGGGCGCGGTGAGAGCGTGTCCGCGTCGACATGTCTGCACGCCCGCAACAACACGGCCAAACTCACGATCGCTCATGACCTGCAGGCCCCAGCAAGGAGGCAGTCGGAGGTGGCCGTCACCGACAAGGCACGATCACTGAACGCCCATTAAACGACCTACGGACGTGTTTCATCCTCGGGGTCCCTGCATCACAGGTCAGCGCCCCCACCAAAGAGCTAAAGGCGTTTAAATTCGGTGGTAGAAATAAGAGTACATCGTGGACAGAGGGATGGTCAGCATAGCCTGGCCAGGCAGGTGATAAGGGAGAGGAAGAAGAAAAAAAAAGGGAATGTAATCAAGATTTCGGGCATGGCTTTACGCCAACGACAGGCATCATTTTTGCATACAGGATGACGAGAGAGGACTTGGCGTTCATAGATGTTCAGCGTGCCACCTATACAAGAAGAATCGGAGCGAGAAAGCTGGATGATGATAAGGATAGAAACGCGTCGTCAAAGATTAGATAAATAGCGATACTCGGGGGATCTCCGATCCAGACGTTCGTAATTCGTGCGCATGGCGTGAGCATGACGACGTATGAAGACAACCAAATAGATAACTGTCGCCGCCCCGACCAGCTGGGTGTGTGGTTGATACAGATGTAGTTGATACAGCGTTTGTTCCGCCTACGATTGATTGCCAAAATAAGCGTTGAAAATCTGAAGGGTGCTCGGCGTCCCCGGAGATTAGCGGGTCGAGAGATCGATGCCTGCTTCCAAACTGCTCGCGCTCTTCTCGTGTCGCAATCCGTCAACGTGGTGATACGCAGCCGTCAAATGCTGATGACGTTGCTGTTCCTCTTCAAAAAGCTTTCGCCCCAGGTCTGTGCGCAGATTCGCGCCTGGCCCCGATTTGAGGGAGATCGCGGAGCGGGGTACCGTGACCCCTGCGGGCGAGGGAGAGACATTGATAAAATCGTGTAGATTAAATGGGACACTGCCGGGTGTCGGTGGAGCCTGTGGATCTCGGGAGAACATGGCGTCTATTTGTCCAGGAGGAGACGAAGGAGCGGGAAGCAGCTGAGAGGACGGGGGAGAAGACGTGGATACAGGGGTCGGGGGAATCACGGTGGGTTCCATCGGTGCCGCAGGGGCCAATGATCCTGCGTCATCGTGGGCGGCATCGGGACAGCACGGCTCACTCGTGGCCTGGGAGTGTTGGCTCCCTGGCAGGGTGTCAACGGTGAGGCTGCTTTCGCTCCGCAACGGGCTCCTTGCATCGTCACCCAAAGAAAAGAGTATCCTGCCCCTGGCGCGGAGCGAACCGCCGCCACTCAACGCGCGGTACGCAGCCAGGTCCTTCACGTCCCTGTCTCGCGTCGTGGTGGGGCGAACGGGGGATGGGGACGTGTGCAAATACAACATGAGGTTCGCCGCCTCCTCGTCATCCGCGCGTGGAGTGGAATACACGTTCTCGTTGTTTGCTCGTGGCGGCGTCGCGGCCCTCGCGACCGATGGGACAGAAAAGGAAGAATCTGCGGATGGGAGCAGAGAAGAGGGGGTTGTCGTCGTCCGGGCCGAACTCTGCGCGTATTGGGACAGAGAATGGAAGGAACCTTCGGATCCGGCAGACAGGGAAGAACGAGGCGACGATGCGCCCGCGATGGATGGTCGTGACTGGAGAAGCGAGGTGAGCGTGGCGACTGCCTTCCTCTCCACATCTGCCGCGACCTCCGCGGATTGCTTCTGCTTTCCCTTGCTGTTCTTTGCCTTGAAGCGCGAGGCTTCCTCCCTTCGGCTACGCGACTGAGCACGTGTGCCTTCAGCAATACTGCGCATTGTAGGTGCCGAGTGGTGTCCCCGGTGCCCTGGGCGTGCACGAGATCCGGCAGTCGAGCGCGGGGGCGGTTGCACGGGAGGATCGGCCGAATTGTGCACGGTGCGTGCCTGCTTCAGCGGGGGCGGCCCGAGAAGGGCGGTGTAGAGAGTCTGAGGCGAATGAGAGGTGGACGGAGTACCCGTGGGATAATAATAAGAACGCGAGGCAGCGGTCGTCGATGACGCGGATAGGGCGGGGAGAGGGATGGTGTCGCTCCTGCGTGTCGGGCTCCCCTGCGTGGCAGGGTTGTTATAATAATTGCCGCCCCCCGCTGCCTTGCGCTTGCTGCCGATCAAGCGAGGGGGGGCCAGCATTGCACGGGTCTTGGCTTCGAGGTCGTTCAACGGGACGTGCGGGATGTTATGGGTCGCCTTGTACGAAGCGTACGACAGGCGGGCACGGAGGCCACGGACGACCTGGAGGGGGTGAGACAGGAGATGTGAGCGGGTGCAATTCGAATGGGCCACGACACGAGTGCGCAGCAGAGACGAGCGACGCTGCGCAGCATGCCAACACCTCGGGAGGATGGGGATGGCGGTGGGGGCGCGACGCCGCGATGTGCCAACGCGTCTCGCGGTGGGAGAGCACACGGAACTCACCACGGACAGTTCGGCGCTGGCCAGAAACTTGCGAATGGCCTTCTCTCTCTCCTCCCTCTCCAACGGATCCATCTCGGTCGAGAGGGACGGACTGTGGGGTTGTGCGTATGCGAGGGGGGGCGACGGAGAGGTCACCGAGGAGGATGGGGTGACCATGAGCGCGCGTCGGGTGGTGGACAGCGGGGGGATATGTACAGAGAGGGCCGAGATATGCACCGCACACTCTCGAGGGCGACGTGGGGACGGCGGTGGTCGCTGTTGCGGGCGGCGGAGGAGATGCGCTGCCCGTTGTGTGAAGCGGTGAGGAGCGCGTTAGGGAGAAGCCACACGCGACGCGCCCGCCTTATTCATCCTGATTCCCACGCTTTTTATACCCAGAATGTTCCGATTCGTGCCTGGTTCTGCAGAATATCCTACGAGTACAGACGTCCTCCCCACCCCACGACAACCAAGGACGAGGGGCGTGTTCCTACGCGCGAGGGGGCGGATGCAGCGCGGTGTGCTGGCGACTGGGCGATAGTGCCGACAGCGCCGAAGCAGCAGGAGCAAGCCGGACAAATTAGAACGGTGACAGCATCCGGAGTTCACGCGGAACGTACAGGTTCATCACCCGCGTATGGGCTGGTGGGCGTCCACGTATCAGCTGATCAAGCACGCCATCCCAAGGGAGCGCCACCTGCGCCCTCGCCAGCACTGTCCGGGGTGGGCTCCACCTCGTTCCAGTACCATCGTGGCAGGAATCCGACGCGATCGTCGCCCCCCACGACGTCCTCGACCCCTGGGGCATCCAGCACGGCAAGTGTGATGCCCACCTTGGGGGTGAACGTGACCCGCCAGACGTCCTTGCCCGTGTGATCGGGAAGGGTCTTGTGCAAAAAGGAGAGAAAGGCGTCGCCCCAATCGAGGCAGACGAGGGGATCCCACCCTCCGGGCTTACCGCGGACAGATCGGGGTATCTCGACGGTCCGAAAAGACTGGGTGGTCACGAGATGGCCAGAGGGCTTGCGGAAACCGACGACGATTTCCTATTCGGCGATGAGCATGCGATCGTGGAACCGAGATGAGCGTACTGGCACCCCGAGAAGGAAAGACTGGAGATAGAATTTGAGAAGTTTCCTGCACCGAGTTGAGCTGGTTGTGGAGCGGACGCGTGGACGCATACTTTTCGAATTTGATCTTGTCAGAGGGCCCCCGGATGGTCAGGGACGTCTTTAATTCGACAAAGTTGGACGTGTTTCCGGCGTAGTTGCCTGTGTCGCCGACAAGACGACAAGACGACAGTCGCTGAGTCACCAGCAAGACTGCAGATGGACCACATACCGCGAACGCAGTCGACCTCGCCCCCGAGAACCAGCCTGCGGTCATTGAGCTTGGTTTTCACGACGCTGCACCACTGGACGTTGGTGTTGACATCCCCGCCCCAGCCGTGGACGTGGGACGACGCGCGCGCCCGACGGCCGGGGGTAGATGTCGTGCAATAGGACTCGAATGCGTAGCCGTAGTATGTTTGACGCCGATGACGAGGCTCCATGTCGTTTCTAGGGACGGGGTGAGCGCTGCGCGACGCTGGACGGTCCGACGGACTTGTCCTTGAGCCTTGCGTCGCTCAGATGTTCTTCAAAGTAAAACGTCCCACCGAGACGCATGACGTTGAGTTCCCAGCCCTCTCTCTCTTCACAGGGCGCGATGAGTACCCTCCCTCGCAAGAGGGGGTAAACGATCGTGGACATGGACGGGTGGCAGATCTCACTTGGTCATGACCCCTCTCCAGCTCACGACGTGGATGTCGGGTGCGGAGGACGACGATGCGTGCGCGCTCTTTTTGAACCTCGACCACGCCTGCAAGAGTGCATCCAGCCGACCGCGTTCGTCTGGTCGCCTGATCCACCTGTCGTAGCCATAGCCGAGGTCTGCGCCGGAGGGCGGGTCGATGTAGTAGCGCAGCGCGGCGTCAGTGAACTCGAGGACGTGGTCGGGGGTGTACGAGAACGTGAGGAGCTGGGTCGGCTGCTGGAAGCGCGGTGGCTGCGCGGGTGGGCGGGACAGGGCAGGGTAGTCCAGGGAGACGCCCGCGCGCTTTTTCGTGGGCGGGTGCTCGTCGAGGCCGGCGTCGGCAGCGCTCCGTTTCGGGGCCATCGCAGACCGTTTCGAACGTGGACCCCAAAGGAGGAGGCCGAACAAGGGAGATGGTCACAACGTGGTGCGCAGCAAACACGGATATTAACGACGAGACTCCGTCTGGGCGTGGATGGACGCATGCACTCGCACAACGTCTGTAATTAAATAATATGAGTTATCTCTATGTCTATCTATGATACTATGTCTGTAACTTATTACAAGTGCTCGGCTATCACTGTATGGCCTCCCCGGTAACCCATGCTCCCTTAAAGGATATGCTTTTGTGTCTATCCCAATGGGCATGTGTTAAGAGGGAGTCGACTGTATGTCTGTTTAGAAAATAGCAAGACATTCTCACTAATGTTTGGTCGCTCGAACCCGACGTGACACCCGCCGAGGATGTGGCTGTGCCCCCTCCTGCACGCCAACTGACCTCATCACGCCCACACGGCTTTCATGCATGGCTGCCCCCCGACCCTTTAAGAGCGCAGCGCAGGCCATCCACCTCCCCATTCCCTCTTACGCACGCTCATGATATTCTGTGCGTTTCCGTCCTCTTCCCTGCCGTCCGACTGACCGCCGTCCAGTCTCCAAAAAACCCAAACCAACTAACCTCCCGCCCGGCTGGCCCTCGCTGTACCACAACAAGTGCTCCCAGCCAGACTGCATCTTCCCAAACAGCCCCCAGACATCCAAGGGTGTCTACCCCTGCCGCGGCGTGCCCGGCGGCTTCTACTGCGAGGGTTCGTACAAGATCTCCTCCTCCCGCGCCCACGACACCGAACGCTACCTCAAGGAACTCGCCGCCCGTCGCCACCCCGCAGAGGACGAGGTACAGCGCCCCCGCTCACGTACCACCTCCGAGATGCGCAGACCCGTCGACCCCACCGCGCGTCGGCGCGCCAGGGACACCCCCGTGTACGTCCCCAAAGACGACCGCAGACCGCCCGTCGCATACCGTCCCCCGAGTCGCGCTGGCCCCGCCCCCGGCCATGTGCCTCGTTCCTCCCGACAGAGCGACGCCGGGCGCCCTCCGCAGCTCCCCCTCCGACGCCCCTCGTACTCGGGCTACAGACCCTCTTCCTCCCAGGTCGAGGCAGAGTACATCACCGACCAGATCATGATGCATCTCTACCCAGACCAACGCATTCAGCCCAGATGGTCCGTCCTCGCTGTCTTCCTTCTCATCTCACGTCTGAGCTGCCCCCCAGGATATGACCGCACGCTTTCTCGTTTGACGACGTCATGCTACCACCACGACCGACTATCTTATTGTACACCACTAGCATCCATTAACTTAGCTTACACCATTACTCACGGACCATTATATCATACGTATTTTGATCACACGCCAACAGCAAGTCTGTCCAAAATCACATCATCCAGCCGCACCCAGGTGGTGTCGCACTATAATTCAGGCACAGCTAAGCGAGCAGACGAACAACACGGTATGTCACACAAAGCAGGGACTCGAGATGCGTAAAACCAATGGACTCTTACACTCCACAAAAAAGGCTGTACACCGCACATCCTTAGCCGTCGGTCTCGGTCTCTTGCACGAGATGCGCAGCACGGGGTGACCTTGGCGTGATCGAGAACGGGTACGGCTTCGGGTGACTGTCCGCAACACTCGTCAGCAACCACCAGACCACATCCGTCCTGCGACCCACATGATCACGCCGGGCGTGTACTCGGGCATCACCACCACCTCGCGCCCCTCCGCGTCCTTGGCCTTGTCGACGTTGAACACCGCCAGCACGGACACCATCGCGATCCAGACGGACGCCTCCGCCAGGTGTTTGCCGATGCAGATCCTGTCGGTGCGTGTGTTCAGCAACGTTCCCCCGAGGCTGGACACTCCCACCTCCGACCAAAACCGAATTGCTGTTCCCCAATGTCGTCCGTCAGGTGCCCGTTTGCGTCGATGAACCGCTCCGGCATGAACCGCATCGGGTCCGGATACTTGTTCTCGTTGTGCGTCATCGACCTGGGCCACACAATCAAGGCGTCGCTCACTCAGCTCACGCACATGACGCAGCGCACGATGCACGTACCAGATGTTGGCAAGCACGATCGTGTCTACCTTTGTGTAAGCAAGAATGAAATCGAAAACGGGCACGTCGCACCTTTGGGTATGAAATAGCCCTCATACACGTCGTGCTCAGAGGTAAAGTGCGGTACGCCTTAAGACGTGCGTGCGCGTCCGTGTCAGCCACCCACACGACCCGATCCCGCTCGCAACACTCACCGAGTGGCGTGACCTGCGACCATCGCAGCACCTCTCGATACATCGCCTCGAGGTACACCATCGACGGGCGGTCCGAAAAATCGGGCATCCTACCGCCCCCCGTGACGCGATCGATCTCGGCTTGTGCCTTGCGCTGCACGTCCGGGAACATGAGCATCGCCATCATGAACGCCGACAGCGCGGAAGAGGACTGGATGGTGGGGTGAGCACGCGCGCGCGCCAACATGGCCAACACACGCACCGTTTCGACCGCGGCTGGAAGCACCCACAAAAAAAAAAAAGGTCGGTCGAGATCAAGAGTAGAGAGACGTCAAAGGGACACGCGCACCTGCGTACGTCGTTCCCGCGACGGACTTGATCACGGCCTCCTCCTCACTCTTCTCGACCATCTCCAACACCATCGAATGCGGCGCGACCCCTTCCGCCATCTGCTGCTTCACGAATTCGTACGGCATGTTTCGCACCTGGCGCGTCAGCTCCCTGCATGTCTTGACATACTTTTTGAACCCGGCGCCGGGGAACCACTCTGGCAAGTGTTGCACTTGAGCAAGCCATCAGAAGGGCACACGCGCGACGAGGGAACGCAACACGCACAGACGGGGAACTGGTTCACGAGGGCAGCCCCGGGGAAGAAACAGTTGGTCAGCATCTCGCTCGCCCGGTCCGCCATCAGCGCAAATTTGTCGCCCCGAGGCGCCATCTCGTATCCGCACACGACCATCAAGACCGTCGATGCCGTGAACCTGCGCGCGTGCTCGTCAGAACAACCCATATGCTTGGACACGAATTGAGGGGGCTACTCACGTTCTCAGGTGCACCTCCATATCCTCGGGCTCGTGTAAGATATTCCTCACCAGCTGGCGGACCTTGTCCAGCTGAACGTCACGATAGTCGAGCATCGCTGTCGGGTTCAGCGCATGGTGCATCGCCTTGCGGTGTTTGCGCCACGACGGCCCGTAGGGTATGAACCCGACGTTGAACTCCCATCCCATCCTGTCGTCACGCGTTCACCGTCAGCACGCCCGCCACAACAGAGGGGCTCACAACGTGACGAGGGGCACTTGCGGCCGATCCGAATAAATTTGCGACCGCTTCTCCAACAAGTCTTGCGCGACCTCTTCCGAATTGATAACCAACACCTTTTGGCCGAGAATCTCGACGTACAAGAGGTCGCCTTGTGCTCGCGTCAGTCACGTGACCGCGCGCTTGGGAGGGGGACGACGGACCGTAGCGCTTGCTCCATTCGGCGTACGTCAACCATTGAGCGCCCAGGTCCTTGATCCCGAGCAGGTTCCCGACGATCGGCAATCGAGGCGGCCCGGGCGGGAGCGGCAACC
>JBBPLV010000385.1:0-20696 GCA_038089975.1 Boletellus ananiceps | reverse complement strand
GTTGCCACATCACCGATACCGGGCTGCGACCATCTCCACATTGCCATGAGGTCGCAAGTGACCATGCGGTGCATTCGCCGAAATGCACGTGAATGCCTGCTCGTGTGAATGTCACCGAATGCGCACAATAACATTATCGTTGAGAAAAAGTGTGTCGATGAAACCTCCATGGCAGGGTCATTTGCGTTTGTTGGAGATACAGCTGTGCGTAGTAATTGATATTTTTCCGCTCCTTCTTTATTTGGTACACTCGGACGGTACACCATGCGTCCGCCTCGCTCCCTCCAGTCCATTACATTCGACTGGAGGTAAGCACTACATTCCTTCCCTAACATGATATTTACTTACTGTACCTGTAGCTTACCAGCTCGCTCGTTAGGTCCGACTCACGCACACGCTAACAGCGTTCGCGGAGGCCGTGAATTGCACATGTCCAGGATACCAAGGAAAGGGTATTTCGTGACTCACCACTTCTGTCTTACAGATAACTCCAAACAGGACAATGGGCGTCGATGACGACAAGGGCTTGAGCACAGGTCTATAGATAACTGGCACATCGTCTGCGCATCGAGTCGGCAATCGCTGCCTCCTCCACTGGGGGCTCAGTGCAAGGGGAGAGCACAAGGTATTCTCATGCCCGTATTCGAAACAGTCGTTGGTCCCAGTTTCTTGGACCCGCCTCCGAGCTCCTACCCATCACTTCGTCGACCTTTGCTCGCCAACCAGACTTAAACGATACGACGCCACCATCAAGCGCCCAAACGAAGCCTGTGATGGGGTGAGCGCACGCAGCGAACGTGGCTATACGCCCGCTCCAAATCTGTCGACTCAGATCAGCTATCTGGCATGAGCCTAACGCTCACTTTTTTGTGACTAAAAAGAGAAGTGGCTGTCTAAGCGTCGCATAGAGCCACAATCAACCA
Source organism: Boletellus ananiceps (assembly GCA_038089975.1). Taxonomy (NCBI): domain Eukaryota; kingdom Fungi; phylum Basidiomycota; class Agaricomycetes; order Boletales; family Boletaceae; genus Boletellus; species Boletellus ananiceps. The sequence continues at coordinate 19,773 of JBBPLV010000385.1, read as the reverse complement.
ATAGGGTCCCAGGCTTGCTCACTTACGGGACAGCTATGCAACCACTCTCTATCTCGACCGCTTTTGCAGCTCGGAGGAGTCTAACAACATAACGTTTTGACAACGCCTTTTGCACGATCTTTGAGCAGCGACTGATTTGCTTGCTTGAATGAATGGAGTTGCCGATGGATACTATATAGGGTTGTCCAGGACTTGTCCAAAGTCGCTTTTCCAACGACAGATAAGTTTCGTCAAAGCTCGCTGAAAACGTCGTCACTTTGGTGTTGCTTAGCTAGTCGCACGATCAAGTGTATGCGTGACCCGAAGGACCTGATCATAGCTTGTCCCGTTTAGATGAGCTGCGAGCTCTCAGCGTAGTGCCGGCAGGACTCCATTGACTCGACTTCCTCGAACCAGGATCAGAGTAGTTCAGAGGGCAACGGAAATGTGACATGGAGTCAGCGTCGGGCCGGAGCAATGATCCTGGTTGTCCACTTCGACGTCAGTATGCTGCATACGCCAAAATTCTTAATTCCTCGACAATGGGATTCCCATACTGACTGGGATGCAGAAAGATGCCTGTTCATCAGCGGTATTTTCTCATGAGCTTTGTTTTCGGGTGTGAAAAGACTTCACGACTCGCTACGCGTGCACACATATCCCACCGTCTACATCTTTGTCAGAAAAGGAATTCAACAGGAAGATTAATATAGTCAACTGACGGCGTGATTATGTCGGCATGGACTACGTGCCACTAAATATGTGCAGCATACGGAACCCAGTGCCTTCAGCTAGTCAGCTGAACTCGGGGTTCTATTAACTGCATGAAATTTTGAGTGCGTTTTCCGCATCGATTTGAAAACAGCTGCAACCCACTCACATAGCGAGCAATGGTCTTGAGGCCGCATGCGGATACTTATGAAAGTGCAGACTGTAAACAAGAACGGGCAGGGGAATCAGGCTTTCTACAGCCAGAACAACACCACCCAGCTCAAAATCACTGTGAATCCAGGTGATGCAGTAGTAATCTGGAATTCTGCTGTATATAACAAATGGATGAAAGTCCCCAATCCATTTGAATGGTAACACTTGCCTCGAATAGTCAGCTCGCTGTGCAGTAGATGTAAGGGTACCCCCGGTGAGCCATCATAACTGTTGCCTACACCCACGCTACCAAAGCTATCCATGCCGGGGGTATGGGTTGGTTTTCTCCAGGGGCCACCTCTCGGCCCTGGTGTTCCGCAATTGAAATAGAACGATTGCCGAAATCACCACAGCAGACTTTAATCGAATGGTACAATTGTGCAACGTGGAGGCTATTCGGCGCAGCTGAGTAAAGGGGTAATGCTGGATAGTGACGAGCCTCCGACGAGGTGGGTAGTGGACTTGCTCATGTTCACTTTCTCTCGACAGGCAGCAGTATGGCATGGTCCCAAGTTGGTACGCAACAGGGACGAGTAGAATACGAAAATCGAGTGGTTGGCGCCGTTTGGGACCGCCCCTGGAGGAGGGAAGGGGTGTGAACACGAGTGTGAGGGTCTATAGGCACGAGCGAGGACCAGCATGGTTTGGCGATGCTCCAGGGACTGGGCGTGCATGGCTCGTCACTTTGGGCATAGTGGGACTTGGGACGACATGGCCATGAGGGAAATGCAGCGAAGGACGTGAGTTGGGATGGACGTAGCCGACAAGAGGCACAGCCCGTGGCGGCGCCATGCGTCATGATCACCAACGTTGAAAGTTGGACCAGAATAGCACATCGAAATTCTGGTTCCGAGTTAAACTTGGTGAGTGTCGCGCGTTACCGGCAGATATGTACCTTGTTTACCCGGGTGAACTTGTGTCTGGAAGCTCAAAGTAACGGAGAAAAGGGATGGATCATATCAATGTTCGTGATAACACAGAGTGTAGCTGTACGCAGAGAAAGAGACGCCTTGGTCGCATACCCGTGAGAAAATATTCTCCGCCCCTAGTGTCTCTTTCGCTGTCCCCCGCCTCGCATCTCGCCCAGCGGCGTGTTCACAAGCACGGCCTGCCAGCAGACGTTCTTTCTGTGAACGGGACACTCGTCGATTATAATGATCACCCCCTCGTCTTGCCCTCGCCCACCCATTTCGATCACCCAGCCCCGCGCCCCAGGCTACCTGTCATACACTCGCCCGACGTGCTCGCCAGTACTGCCTGCCCGCAGACGCGTCGTATGCTCGTGGGAGTCCGCCATTGCGTCCCTACCCCGTCTTGCCTAACGTGCTCGTGAGCACGACTTGTCAGTGGCCGCATCATCTGTTGGCGAGCCCGTGCTCGTGCGCGCGCATCGCGGCCTCACTCTCCCTTGCCTGTTGCGCCGCCCTCGCCCCGTTTTACCCCTCGCCCCATCCTACCCAGCGCACTCATACGCGCACGCCCACACGCCCACACCCCATCTCACTGTCGTTCTGTCTCGCTCAGCGTGTGAGTGCGTGACCGCTCTCACCCAGTCTTGCCGTCCGCCCGTATTCGTGCGCACGTGTCGTGCTCTCACTCGTTACCCCGTCTCGGCATGCCCTCACATGCCTTCAGGCTGCTGCCACCGAGTCACACCCTCGTCCCATCTCCCCTGCTCCGTCTCGCGCTCACCCCAGCTCGCCATCGCCGTTGCAGGTACACCCGGCACTCAATGGGGATTACACCAATTTTCGTGAACGGTGAATTTCGGAGCACTTGTCGGAACAATGCGGATTGAAATCCGAGACTAATTCCAGGAAGGTAATTTCAAAGCATGTCACGATACTGTACTAAGTCTCGTCGTTACGTGTACGGATGACACTTCACCAGCTTCGTCAATGCAGCGGTACAAGTATACGTATAAATACACCAATTGACCGTTACCCATCTTCCACACGCTCTCATGTCCGTCGCCAAAGGGGTTGCTCTCGTCACCGGATCCGCCCAGGGCATTGGCCGCGGTATCGCCCTTCGTCTTGCTAGAGACGGTTTCGATATCGGCCTCAATGATATCCCTTCCAAGAAGGATCAACTCCGTGCCGTCGCCAGCGAAATCGAGAGCATCGGGAGAAGGTCCCATTTGGTCCCTGCAGACGTGTCTGTCGAAGGTGACGTCAAGGGAATCGTCCGCGGCGTTGCAGAAACACTAGGTAGCTTGGATGTCGTGAGTACTCTGTCCAGAACTCGAAACGAACCCGTATCTGACATCCTGTAGATGGTCGCAAATGCAGGGATTGGCTCACTCGCCGAGCTGGTCTCCGGTGAGCACCACTTCCTTCTGGTTCTTGTTCCTCGGGCTTGATGGTGCGCGTAGAGCAGGTTGACACCTGGGAACGAGTAATGGCTGTCAATGCACGCGGGGTGTTCTTGTGCTACAAGCATGCAGCGGTACAAATGATCGCACAAGGATGTGGGGGGCGCATTATCGGCGCGAGTTCCATTGCTGGAGAGCGTGGAGTCCCTTTGGGCTCTGCATATTCTGCAAGCAAATTTGCTATCAGGGGCCTGACACAAACTGCAGGTAAGCGATCGTACTGTTAGCTGTCCCGATCTTGTTTGGAATTCTGCGACCACGACAGCGCTAGAGCTCGGGAGACACAAGATCACTGTCAATTCGTATGCTCCCGGCGCTATTGAGACCCCAATGAGTGCGTGTCAACATGAGAGCTCATCACTGAATCATGGTTGAAAATTTAGACAGGCGTCACTACACTTGGGCCTGGTGGGGTGTTGGAGAAGTTGGACCAAGAATTGGTACAATGGAGCCTAAACGTGCGCTTCACCCTTCTGAAGGAAGGCCCCTGCTCTCCAATCGTGCTAATCATACTTGTCCTTCGCCACCAGAACATATCTAGGAGACCTATCAAGCATAATGGTCAGCCGGAAGACGTGGCAAGCGTTGTGAGTTATCTTGCGTCGAAGGAAGCACACTTTATCACAGGCATGTGTCCTTGCAACTTCCTCCCATGTGCATCTGCTAATCTTCACCCTACTAGGACAATGTGTAAGTTTTAGCATTTTCATTGATCCGGATCAGTGTTGAAATGGTGCACTCAATATATGTTGCGATAGATTTCTGTTTGTGGAGGAGTACACCTGTCCTAAGACAGGCATTAGCTGGCTGTACGGTCGTGGATTTCATGCTGGCAATCAACTCGTCGAAGTAGCCAATTATGTGTGAGCATATTTCCTGTAGGCGTACCATGGTGGGGTTTGGCTGCCATGAGCAACCGCTCGGCAACGCTGACAGCACGAAATATGAAAAACCATCGACCCAGATGTTGCCCCACATTGATTTTGCGTTTCGCCAGGAACGTCGAATACCATGGACGTGGGCATGATTTGTCTTGTCAAACGGGCGCATGGGCGTGCCAGAAGACATTCAGACAGGTGGAAGTCTCATCGGGGTCTGGGCTATCGCTTGCCATACTGTGACTTAGTTTAGACCAGGTCTGAGCGGCGCATCGCATGCTTAATAGCTCATCTCCTCGAACATGGTAGACATGTGTAAATGCTCAATTTCGTATTATCCTTCATGATCTAATTTATAGGGCTGTCCATGCGCTAGAAAACAGACGTAATCCATTCGTTTTCATGTCGGGGACCCTAAAGCTTTGCATCTACCTCTCGGACAGTGCCATCCACGAACGGCCAATCGTTGTATCCGAATGGCGTCAGATTCCCTGGCTGGTAAAACTTTGACCCATCCGGGGGTGTCAGAGGCAAGTTCTTCTGCAGTCGAACTGGGAGATCAGGCTAAGTAGTCAAAGGCAGCGGATCAGCAAGGAGTACCAAAACTATGAGTGGCCCTCACGTTCGATGTATACGCCCGTCCGAAGGCGATGAGCCCTCCTTTGTCCTCTGCTGTGCGCAATGCCGTCTCGCGGCTATGCCCACCGGCAGATATGAATACCCGGTCTGCACTGCCATCACCCCCATTCCATATCTCTCGCAAAAAGTCATTACTTTGACCTGCGATCGCGGCTGGATCCGAACCAAAGTCCAGTTCCAAACGGGGTTCAACTGCGTGGAGATATGCCAACTTGGGGTGCTTGTTGCGGAGAGCGGTGGCGAGATACGCGAAGGTAGGCTGCGGGTCTGGCATCTTCATGTCTACGAATCGATGCGGAATAAGCACAACAGCCTCGCAGCTCGATTCGAAGACCCTCGCCTTGGAAAGTACTCCATGGACTAATACGAAAACCAACTCGGTCTGGGCCGACGACATCCACGACGGCGTCAACGATCTCTCGTGCAAATCGCGTTCGGCCTTTCTCGTCCCCACCCCACCCATCCGTGCGTACGTTGGACACTGATTGAAGGAACTGGTCCACGAGGTGACCGTTCGCACCGTGTATCTCCACTCCATCAAACCCGGCACCGTAGACGGCGTTATTCGCCGCGTTCGCATACGCGGTGATGTAATCCTTGATCTCGGCCTCAGACAACGCACGCGGTGGCCTCGCCCTGCCAGTCAACGCAATAGGTGATGCAGAGACGTACGGCAAAGGAGGATCCTGCTTCTCGAGGAAATCAATCTCGGCGGCACGACCCATCGCCCACAGCTGGAGAAAGATGTACGACCCCTTGGCGTGGACCGCGTCCGTGACCTACGGGGCACCACGCCGCAACATGAGTTTTTGAGAACGAACGCAAGAGAAAGGTGCCGCTGTACCTTTTTCCAACCTTGGATTTGTGGGTCGGTATAGATGCCAGGGACGTGATCGCATCCTCCTGCATGACGGGAAACAACGGTGGATTCTGTGATGAGCAAGCTCCCCGGTGTAGACCCGCGTTGAGCATAGTAGGATGCTTGTTGAGGCCCGGGGACATGGGAAGCGTGCGCACGAAAGCGGGTCATCGGGGCAAGCACGACGCGATGTTGGAGAGCTAACCGGCCAACCTGGATGTGCTTGAAGAGCGCGGACATCTGTTGTGTAGACCCCATGGCTGGCGTCGGCAAGATGGAGTCAAACACTTGTACCGCGGTGAACGCTGAATCACAAGTCGACGTGCGACGCTCACGCAATTTATAGTCACTAGGAGGCTCGTATTGATCCGGAAGGGCGCACTCCCATCCTCCATCCGAAGGGATGTGTAAGGTGCCCACTGGAATACGATGATTACCGCCGTTCCAGTGGATGACCGAAGCACTGCAGTTTGCAGTACGGCCCAGCCTCACAATGGATAAGTACCTGGAATAACGTTCCCCCTTGACACGGGTCCATTACTCCGGCCTGGCTGGGGCAAGAGCTAGAGCGAATCAACAAGAGGCTCGGTGATTTACCCTCTTTACCCACCTGTCGTTTGCACAGCATGGTCTTGAAAGGATCCGTCCAAGCCACAGTGTGGCGTGATGGTTAGCAGTTGTACTAAGAATAACTTGAAGGTAGACAGCTGGTCCCATATGATGAAAGTAGCTGAATCTACTTAAATCAAGTCGCATGTTACTTGACAAAAGCTCCCAAGCGGAGCTCTAAGAATGCTAAGTATAATTCATCAAGTGGATTAAGTAAATTTGTAAGTTTCCTCATGGCCCTACACGTGTCGTTCCGCCACCGCCTCACTTCTCGTGCGTGAGCGCCCCAGGTAGGCTCCCTGCCATAAACTGCGACTCTCACTTTATAACCTACGATGACGAGCCATTCAAGTACCACAAATCGAGGTCCACCACCTGATTCGAGCGCATCTTCTCCGACCGTGAGTCTCAATACATCACTCTCAGTGTACCAACTGACTTTGTATGCATGGTATACAGCACACAGTCCCCACCCATATGCATGGATACGCAGAAAAAGTGCATGCAAATGACCAAATGCTTGAGAACGAGCCAGAGGGTGGGTTTACTTCCCTAGGCGATGCAGCGAACTTGGTAGAAACCAAAGAAATGGTTATTACAAGCACTTGAGTCGATCTTCTTCATGCTAGTGCAGAGGTCGCTGATAACAAGGCAGGTATCCGCGCGACAGATCTCACCCTCGGCCTTGAACGACTTCCTTCTGGCTTTTATACTTCGGTGTATCACAGTGGCCTTGAGTGGAGGACTGTAAACAAGCCTGTCCCGGTGAACTGTGACGCTGTTGAATGGAATGAACCCATTCCAATGTGGGAATCTCCGTTCCCCGCTGGTATCGAGGCTGACAGGGATTTCAGACCGTCTGATTTGTCTGTCAGCGTTGATTTAGCAGTTCAGGCATCGTTCGGATTCCAGCCAATGTTAGGTGACGGGGAGCAATTGCAAAAGTTGACGATTACGGTGGAACGGCTGTTGGACCACAGCGCAAGACAACTTTGTGAGTACGATATGGTTTACATGCTAGTTGGGTACTCAACTACGATAGCGTTCATCTTCTACCCGAAGGACGGTGACGTTATATCGCCTTGTTCGTCTTTACTGGTGACCGTCACAAGGCTGAAGCGTGAGAGGGGAGATTTGACGGACCTCGAACCTTATCGCGTAAGTGTTGGTTGATCTAAGTAGAGTGTCCCCTTGATCAACAAACATATGTTTGCAGTCAGTCATGGAGCCTCGAGACCGGTTGGTAGTCATGACGAACAGTGGTCATACTGCTTTGTCGCGCCACCGAAAGTACAAGGGAAAGCAGGATCTCGAGGATGCTGCCGAGTGGTTCCAACATGCGCTGAATATTTGTCCTGAGGGCCATCCTTGTCATGCGGCTGTCCTGTCAAACCTGGCGATGGCAAAATTCTTCCACCATCAAGCTTACGACGTCAGTGCTTCCCTCCATGAGTCACTGATCATGTATCGCAATGCACTCGCTGCTCGTCCTGTTGGCCACCCGGACCGATCTGCCACATTAATTCGATTAGCTGTAGCACATCTAGTGCAATTCGAAAAGCAGCGGGATGAGTGCGACGCAGTGCAAGCGGAGACATATCTGAATGAGGTGGTGAACCGCGATTCTGAAGCGAGTCATGAGTACCGTGCTGCAGCTCAGGCGCTACGGATACACAAAGGACGAATGACTAGCACGACCCTCGCAGAAGGTCAGTCATTTCTGGCGCAAGGATCCTTTCTTGATGCAACGGACATTGATCTGCGAAATATAGGTCTTCAGTCATTGCGTCAGTATGAGCGGTCCGGTAATATAGACGACCTCCAAAAAGCAATCTCATGTTTGGAGGTATGTGTCAAGTCTACTTCGGTCAAGGACTCCTGGTATCAGGTTGGGGCGGAGAATCTTGCAAGCGCGTTATCGTCCCGGTTCAATCGTCTTCGAGAGCTGATTGACTTGGAGAGAGTGATTTCTTGGGAACGTGACCTTGTCAACCTTACTCCTGACAATCACCCTGACCGCCCCAGCCGGCTGAACAAACTCGGCTGCTCTTTCCGTACTCGTTTTGAACACCTCGGACAGCAAGGCGACTTGGAGGATGCAATTTCTCGGCATCGGGATGCTGTCAGGCTAACCCCTGTTGATCACCCTGACAGGCCCAGCCGTCTGAGCAATCTCGGTATCTCATCCCTCACTCGTTTCGAGCACCTCGGACAGCAATGCGACCTGGAGGATGCAATTTCTCGGCATCGGGATGCTGTCAGGCTGACCCCTGTTGATCACCCTGACAGGCCCGGCCGTCTGAGCAATCTCGGCATCTCGTCCCTCACTCGTTTCGAGCACCTCGGGCAGCAATGCGACCTGGAGGATGCAATTTCTCAGCAACGTGATGCTGTCAGGCTGACCCCTGATGATCACCCTGGCCGGCCCGGCTGTCTAAACAATCTCGGCAACTCATTCCTCACTTGCTTCAAGCACCTCAGACAGCTACATGACCTGGAGGATGCAATTTCTCAGCTAAGGGATGCTGTCGGGCTTACCACTGATAACCACCCTGATAAGCCCCGCTATCTGAACAATCTCGGCGATTCATTCCTCATTCGCTTCGAGCACCTCGGACAGCAACATGACCTGGAGGAAGCAATTTCTCGGCATCGGGATGCTGTCAGGCTAACCCCTGTTGATCACCCTGACAGGCCCGGCCGTCTGAGCAATCTCGGCAACTCGTTCCTCACTCGTTTCGAGCATCTCGGACAGCGAAACAACCTGGAGGATGCAATTTCTCAGCAACGTGATGCTGTCATGCTTACCTCTGACAATCACCCTGATAAGCCCCGCTATCTGAACAATCTCGGCAACTCCCTCTACATTCGTTTCGAGCACCTTGAACAGCAAGATGACCTGGAAGAAGCAATTTCTCGGCAACGAGACACTGTCAACCTCACCTCTGATGATCACCTTGACAAGCCAGGCCGTTTGAACGATCTCGGTAACTCCTTCCTTACTCGTTTCAAGCACCTGGGACAGCTACATGACCTGGAGGAAGCCATTTCTTGGCAACGGGACGCTGTCAACCTTACTCCTGATAATGACCCTCACATGCCTCGCCGTCTGAACAATCTTGGCAACTCCCTCCACACGCGTTACGAGCATCTCGGACAGCCAGATGACCTGGATGAAGCAATTTCTCGGCAACAGGATGCTGTCAACCTTACCCCTGATAGTCACTCTAACAAGCCCTGGTGTCTGAACAATCTCGGTAACTGCTTCCTCACTCGTTTCTTGTGCCTTGGACATGTAGATGACCTAGAGGAAGCAATTTCCCGGCAACATGATGCCATTGATCTTACCCCTGAGAATCACCCTGACAGGTCCCTCTGTCTGAACAATCTTGGAAACTCCCTCGTCACTCGTTTCAATCGCCTTGGACAACTACATGACTTGGAGGAAGCAATTTCCTTGCAACGGGATGCTGTTGACCTAACGCCTGACAATCATCCTAACAGGTTCTTCTGTCTGAACAATCTTGGCAACTCTCTCGTCACTCGTTTCAATCGCGTCGGACAACTACATGACCTGGAGGAAGCAATTTCTCGGCAACAGGATGCTGTCAACCTCACCCCTGATAATCACCCTGGCAAGCTCGACTGTCTGAACAGTCTTGGATACTCCTTCCTCGCCCGTTTCGAGCACCTTGGACAGCCGGATGACCTGGAGGAAGCCATCTCCTTGCAACGGGACGCTGTCAACCTTACCCCTGATAATCACCCTAACAAACCTGTTCGCTTGAACAACCTTGGCAACTCCTTGTTCAATCGTTTTGAACATCTTGGACAGCTACATGACCTGGAGGAAGCCATCTCTTGGCAACGAGATGCTGTCAACCTCACCCCTGATAATCACTTTGACAAGCCCCGTTGTCTAAACAATCTCGGCAACTCCTTGCGTGCTCGTTTCGAGCACCTGGGACAGCTACATGACCTGGAGGAAGCCATTTCTTGGAAACGTGATGCTGTCAACCTTACCCCTGATGATCATCCTGACAAACCAGGCCATCTGAACAATCTCGGCAACTCTCTACTCAGTCGTTTCAAGCACCTCGGACAGATAGATGACCTGGAGGAAGCAATTTCTCGACAACATAATGCTGTCAACCTCACCCCTGATAATCACCTTGACAAGCCCCGCTGCCTAAACAATCTCGGCAGCTGCTTCCTCACTCGTTTTGAGCGCCTCGGACAGCAAGGCGATCTGGAGGAAGCCATTTCTCATCAACAGGATGCTATCAGGCTTATTTCTGACAACCACCCTGACAAGCCCGCCTGTCTAAATAATCTCGGCAGCTCCTTCCTTAGTCGTTTCGAGCACCTCGGGCAGCTGGATGACCTGGAACGTGCAATTTGTCGGCAACAGGATGCTGTCAGGCTTACTCTTGATAATCACCCTGAGAGGCCTGGCCGTTTGAGCAATCTTGGCAATTCCTTTAGAATTCGTTTCAAGCACCTCGGACAGGTAGATGACCTGGCGGAAGCAATTTCTCGACAACGCGATGCTGTCAATCACACCCCTGACAATCACCCTCGCAAGTCTAGCTATCTGCACAATCTCGGCAATTCCTTAATCACTCGTTTTAAGCACCTTGGGGAGCAAAATGACATCGAGCAGGCAATTGTACTTTACTCGAATGCTGCTTGTGCCTCGGCAGGTCCAATTACCGATCGATTTCGTGCCTCACGTCGATGGATCTATTGTGCCCATCTACTCCGCCACTCCTCCCGAATGTCAGCATATTCTGTTGCCATTAATCTTCTTCCTCAATTGGCTTGGATCGGTCTCTCCCTTGCAGATCGTTATCGTGCACTTACTCAAGCTTCTGATGTAGTCCGCGAGGCCGCAGCGGTCGCTTTGGCCTCAGGGTACCCAGAAACAGCTGTCGAGTGGCTCGAACAGGGCCGTTCAATAGTTTGGGGAGACTTGTTCCAGCTTCGCAGGTCCTACGACGAGTTGTCTTCTGCCCACCCCGATCACGCTTGTAGACTTCGCGAGCTGTCTACCGCCTTGGAGGAGGCGGGTTCTATTCAAGAGAAGAAGATTCATTCATGGAAAGATCAGGCTTTCGGCGGAGATCATCGTATGAAAGAGACCCTCCAACAAGAGGCAGACAAACACCGCATTCTTGCGATTGAGCGAGACAAACTGCTACAAGACATCCGGACATTGCCTGGCTTCGAACGATTTCTCCTACACAAGCAGTTTTCTCAACTCCGCAATTCAGCCCACTCTGGTCCAGTAGTCATTCTCAACGCTGTCAAAACCCGCTACGATGCACTGGTTGTCGTTGCCGACCTTGATCATGCGATTCATGTTCCACTTCCCAACTTCAAGCCCGAGCAATCGAATGAGTTTCAGAGTATCCTAAAGAATGGTGTTCGCCACACTCGTGGTGTATCTCTCGACGACAGGTACGGACATGTCGTAGAACAAGAGGGTCGCAGTATGTGGGAAGTCACGTTGGCACATCTGTGGAAATGTGTCGTTAAACCGGTCTTAGATGCCCTTGCTTTCTCGGTATGTGACCCCTTTGGTTCGTAACCCATTTGCTCATCTATGTCTATACTTCCGAACAGACTCCTGGGGACCTATCACGGATTTTTTGGTGTCCGACTGGGCCAATGACATTTCTTCCCATCCACGCAGCTGGTATCTATGACCCTCGGTCTTCTGGACTGGGGGAAAATGTGTTCGATTTCGTCATCTCATCATACGTCCCTACACTCAGTATCCTCACGTCTCCACTGAAGTCCGAATCTGTACATCGCGACGGTCTCCGTCTCCTTGCCGTCCGCCAGCCACCGTCTGATGGCCAACTAGAGCTCAAGGGTGTGCATGACGAGCTAGAACACATCAAAAGAGTCGTCGAAAATTCTCCTTCAGCTCAAGCCACCCTCGTGGAACCTTCTGCGGGAACGGTCGAGCAAGTACTTGGGCTGATGAAGGAGACCGACTGGGTTCATTTTGCCTGCCACGGAGTCCAAGATGAGACAAATCCGACTGAGAGTGGACTGTGTCTCGCCGACAAGCGCCGTTTGAGAATATCCGACATCATCGCGTTGTCACGCCCGCATGGTGGACTTGCATTTCTCTCCGCGTGCCAGACAGCGAAGGGGGACGAGTACCTCTCTGACGAAGCCATCCATATCGCGGCGGGAATGTTGTTCTCAGGGTACGGAGGGGTGATTGGTACGATGTGGTCGATCAGTGACAGCCTTGCTCCCGCTGTTGCCAAAGACGTTTATGAGCAGCTGTTCCAGGACGGATCGACGACGATGCCCGACTGTCGAGAGGCTGCGCGAGCGTTGCATTTTGCTGTTGGGCGGCTTCGAGAGCGCAAGGTAGGGTTTAACGAATGGCTTCCCTTTATCCACATAGGTCTCTGAATCTTTGTTGTCGCACACTATGTACTGGTCATGAGGGTCACACATGCGTCCTTGTGCTCCCGAGGCACCAGTTCATTCTCTACTCAATCGATCCGTGATGATCGCACTCGACAGACCGCATTGATTTGAGGTGTTTTTATCAACTCCGAATACCTGCGGGAGGATGTGCATGTGCACCGTCCACTCTCGAGTACACCGCGACGCCAATATTACCACCGTGACATTGCGATATGACCCAGATCCGTCCATGGTAGAAGGGGCTTAATGCACTACAGCTGTCGGTTTGAATGGACTGGACTCTAGCCTAGCGAGTCACGTCACTGTGAAGAACTTTCGGCGCCCGAACGCGTGATCACGAACCTGAGAGGGCACCCGCCTCTGAGTGAACCATCAGACCAACACGATCCTATTACGGATCTCATGTTGTCTCATATGGTGTAATGGAGGAATGGGTCAAAAGGCCCGCTGCGAAGCGTATCAGCATCATTAATGATGTGGTGAGGTGTCCTATGTGACATACCAGCAAGGAAATTCCCTTGCGACGCCATCGATGAAGTAAACGCAAACCAAGACTACCCACCCTTTTGGCCTCTGGCATCATGGCTACGGTGTGGTTGCGAGACGATGGATTGTTGAGAAATTCGAAGACAGATTCTGACGTGGTAAGTAGCAGAGGGTCTCACTCATGAGGGACTTCATACGGGTAGGCACGAGAAGCAAACTCGCAGTAGCTGGAAGCATGACGGATACGAGAAGCGAGCATCCGCTCCACCGAAAGCACTCCTGCCTCCAGCGTTTTCGATGGCAAAGTCCGCCCTGTGCACCAAACTCTCGTGGAGCACTCGCCTGCCTATGTACCCTTTCCATTTCCACCCCAAGGTCGGGGCTACTGCACTCGGGACAGTGCCAATGATTTTCCGCCACATGGACTCTCCACTTCCGCTAGATCACCATCGTCTGTTTGGGTATGGCAACGACGTGTGCGTCAGGTTCCGTTCAAGTTTCTGTTCCCTGCGTTGTTGAATCACTTCTCTTTTTCGGGCGGGTCTCAGGTCGCGGCCGTTTAGCGCGGTACTTGTCAAACTCTATGCGCATGTGCCTGGAGGTACCCGCTACCGAGCATCTCTGCTCGGTCAGTAGCGCTACGCGAACCTTACTGTCCCCGCGGACTTGACCCGACAGCGAAAAGACCGAGGAGGTGCAGGTGCAGGCCGACGCGAGGCTTTAGCATCTCCCGTCAGCCGATTAACCCCATGGCCTGGCTCGCGGAATACATGGACGCACGCTGTGACACCGCTTACTAGCTAGCCCCTGGAAATCAACCCGCTGACGCTCGAACTGCGTGATAGCATCGCGCGTTCGCTACTCTGGTTCCTGACAACCGTATGAATGGCTGAGAACGGGGCGTCCTCGTCTACGCGACATTCTCATCCAGGACTCGAGCTCGGCCCCACTTGTGATGTCGGATCACACGATGAGATGTGGCTCGGAATCGGTGAGTTCTACGCTTCGTGTCATCTGTGATGGGACTGGAGGCTCTGCGTTCCACACTTCAACGCCTTTTTCTTTTTTTTTGGGGGGGGGGCTGAGGGCACGGTCGCAAAATGAACGTGGAACAATACAATCTAATGTATATCACCTAGGGCGGGTCTGTACATAAAGTACGCAAATAAGAGTATGAAGCGTTGGACCCATATCTACGTAGTAGTAATAGTAGTATACTGTAATAAGATCTAATATCGTTCTCGGTGTCTTGTGTCATACTGTACAGGGGAGATGTGAAGTCGACCTTCAAGTCTGGCAATGTCAGCGGGGCCGAGATTCACGAATTCGCGGTTCAGAGAGAGAAAAAGGAAAACCCTTCTGGTCTGTGTTGGTTGAGGAAGCAGCAGCAGAATCTCAACTACTCCCGAGTCCACTGGATTCAGAGGTCTCTGTGAAGCCGGTGACAGGCGTCGATAAATGCACCGTTGTGAGGACGTCCGTCATCCTAAGGGGTGGGGTCGTAAAATCGTCGTCGTTTGAGCTCTCTAGCTCGGTAGTCGTGCTACGGTTTGTGTCGGAGGAACTCAAGAACACGCGGTAAACGTACGTTCCGGCCACGAGCAGGTTGCACACGAATAGAAATATTGTCACCTTGACAGGAAAAAAACCCGTTGGCCTACTATTGGCAACGCAGGGAACAAGCCCAAAGAAGAACATACCTGCACGTGGGCAAGGACTGAGCGCGTATCCTGGGGACTGATCAACTGAGTGACTGCATGTGCTAGCGAGAATCCGAACAGGAATCTGCTGGCTGTAAGCAGGTACAGCATCATCCTATATCGTCGCCGAGGAAGCTTGACCCCCCAAAGAAGATTGACCGAAAGAACTAGTGTGACCACATCCGCAATAACGCTAGCTGGGCATCGAAAGAGAAAGCAAGCATGAGGAACTTGGATAGGTGTTTACTAAGCACTCACATGTCACCTCGAAGATGATAATGGACTGTGGTGTCATGCAGAGTGGGGGAACTTTTTTAGATGACTTTCCTTCGGGGCGACACCGCAGAGCCTCAAAAGCGGTCGTGATTGCCCAGAAGAGTACAAAGCAAGCTGGGACTACGAGCGTAATGCGGCGCATACGAGCGGAAGAAGTGACCCTGATAATCGAAAGGATGAGACTCATGCGGACAGACCTGTAGGCAAAAGACGTGCGACGCGTGTCACCAAAGTATTAACACGGGCAAATATGAAATGCTACATACCATACGATATTTGTATACATGTACACCTTGAGCTGGGTGGCGATAGCGACTGATTCGGGATGGTCTGTGATCCGCTCGTTAGTACTTGTTGTCATCTTGGGCTTATGGGCCTGAAGACTTGCCGCTCGTGGTGATGATTAGTACAGAGGCGATAGATATCACTGCGCACAGCGATGCGACTGCCGCCCAGACGTCTTCCCACCAGAATCTTTGTATCTTCAATCGGAAGCCCAACCGAAAAGATGTGAGAATTATGGCCAGACATGTGAGGACAGTGAATGTCACTAGAGTGTTCTGCATCAACTTTGGAAAATTTTTAACACAGATGAACACCCACTCGAAATCGCATTACTGGTACCCCTGATGGCAGTATGGTGGATCGTCATGAATGGGGGCTACGAAAGGGCCTTGGGTGCATGACCGACTTATTTGAATTCGTCGGCGGTCATTGACCAGGCTGCTAGGTTCAGCGCGCTGCCGCCCAATTAATCGGTAACTGTCAGCTGCTAGAATCTTAGCATGATCAGATGGGCCGCTGTAAACCTTCAAGAATTACATAAGTACTTGAGTCAAGAACGTACTGGGCTGAGTTCTGCACAAACCTAACAGTTCCAAATGGAAAGAATGTCGTAGTATGATATGGGCGTATCAAATCGAAGAAAAACAATGTTACCACAGACGGTATGGTTCAACTGGTCGAAGACTCGAAGGAGTGGCCTTGGACTCGGGTAATCCACAGTGGTTCAATTATTACGACAACTGAATCGCACAGCCAATTTTCAGTCTATCATGAACTTTGATCTGAAACACGGTACATACTCTATATATATAGAGCGTGAGAAATCCCCCGCTTGGGCTCCGGGTTGGGCGGGGCCGTGAGGGTGCGGTTGGCAACGTGCTGCGACTCAGTCGTGTCAGCACCAAGTCGAGAACTTCACAAGTCCCGCCAATGAGTACGACGCAATCTTTCTAGATGGGGGTAGATTGGTGCTTCGACGATGTTCGGACACTCCAAGGGGATCTTGGCGAACTTTGCCCTTGAGTTTCGTGCCTAAGTCAGCAGCCCAACCGCGCAAGCAAGCAAGCCACTGGCAGGCGCTTGTGAAGAGGATTTACATAACACCAGGGCCATCTACCTGGTAGAAGTCTCCTAGAAAGGGTTGTTTGAGACATACAGTACTGTCTACGTACTTATTACCCCTCGGGTAACAGGGACACACTGGGTAAAAGGATAACGAACGACAGAGTGCGCACGCTGCCGCAACAGGCACGACACGGGATTCGACTCACATTTTTGTTCCAAATTACCAAATCCCCATCCAGCGTCTCGTATGCTCCGCCGGGTCTCTTCACCGAGACTTCTGATCGGCCTCAATTCAGTAGTGCGACATGGCTTCTTGTCGAGGCGTGTTTAACGGGGTGATGATGGTACACGGCGCATTCGAGTTTACGGCAATCTTGTGTCGCCCAAGCTCCAGCGCTGATGATGCCCAACACAGACTTGGTCAACCGAGAGAATCAAGTCGACTGGATGCGATATCTTCTTACCGGTAATTTGCGTCAGGCCCCGGATAGCGGACTTGCTCGCAGTGTACGCAGAAATGAGAGGGAATCCCGACTTTTCTGCGGCGGAACTCGCGCGGATGATGCGACCGCCGCGTCCTTGCGCGATCATCTGCCGTGTTCTTGTAGCACAAGAAAGTCCCGCGCGCGTTGACGGACATGATTCGTTCCCACTCGTGGAGTTTAGCTAGGGTACCCACCAGTCATGTGTTGTTAGCGCCAAACTGTAGAACGCCGCCGAGGAACTTGGGCTCACTGGAGAGAAACTCCACTGGTGAGCAAACGCCCGCGTTCTCCACCATCTACGGGGTCGCTGCATGAGAACGAATGTCGCGGTAAGTATCGGACGGGTGGCTACTTACGACATCCAGGCCTCCGAGCTGATCCGCGATGCTGGAAACCATTCTTTTAACATCGTTGTCGATGGACACATCCCCGGGAACCGGATGACTCCTCTGATCAATCTTTTCAACTTCACTGGCGACGGCACGGAGCTGGTCATGCTTGGAGGGGAGGTCGTTCAGGGCGATGTTGAAACCATCCGGTGATAGGAGCGATTCCTTTGGCGATAGACATGGGTGGAAGACAGAGTTGCAGTCACCTGGTTGATATTAGTTGCACACACATACACATATATGACATGTGAGCGGGGGAGTACAGTTAGAAAGACATACTTACCAAGACCTGACTTTGGGGTTGAAAAGCGAAACGCGTCAGGAATCACATCTTCAGACAATGCCGCACCGTTACAAGCAGTGAGGGAATCACAGAATGATAGCACATACCGACGTGCCCTTATACACTTCCCAAATCATAGCATGTTGCTTAGCCAGCACATCTATGAGTCCAATAGAGGAAGCTGTCGAATACTCCCCCCGCAATCTTGGTTAGGGTAAAACAGACGCAAAGCATCCAAGATGAGACGATCGTCCTTCGCCTACCACACGCCTGGTGATGATACACTCCCAGAGTACGCTTACTTCTAAAAGGCAATTATGATCGATGAACGTGTGAGGTATTTCCACACATTTCCAGCCGGAACATGGACCAAATCGGTTGCCAGTGATACTTGACAGACCTTGGTGAATGTTGTTTCAAAATAGCCTCTTCCCACTCAAGTAAAAGATGTAGTAAGAATCACGTACGGGGATCGTTGTCTTTCCTCCCTCTTTGAACATCACCAAATGCCGTTCATTGACTGCACCTGTAATTGTAGTGTCCGATGAGGAAGCCAGAGCTGAGAGAGCGCTGCCGGTAAAAGGATGATGTCGTGCTGCAGTGGCACCTACAAATGTCCGTCTTGTCCCTGCTCCACCACGGCGGTGCAGTAGGGTGTTAGTAGGTAAAGCGGATCAACAGGGCCGTTCTCTGTAACAACAAAAGAGAGAAACTCACGCGAAGAGCCGGAGGCTCGTGAGCGAGGAGGCGAAGGCACGATGAGCTTGAACGCGTGTCAAGAGGAAAAGTTCCGATTGTAACCTGCCCGTCGGAAGTCCGACACATCTCATGATGGTCGGACTCGTACTAGGTAGGCCTCTTGGTGTTGGCACTGAACTATCATCCCCTCGACTTCCCTCGCGGCGGTCCCACTTTGAAACGAGTGCAGGGCCTGCTCTGAACATACTTGTCCTTTACGCTTTCCGGGTGTAAACGATAAGCCAAACCGCGCTCACCACCTCCACGGCCATGTCGATCATCCCCCTGGGGGGGACTTCATTGAAGACTCTACCAGGGGGATCCCTGGAACTTGAAGTTGGTCCGCGACGATATGACGGACGTCTTGCGCAATACCACTGGCGAGCGCACTTCTTTCGGTAGCATGTCACAAGGCTAGAATCCTGCACTGGTCTCTGAGAGAACAACAAGGTCGTGTAGTGAATTGTTTACACTTCACTGTGTTTCCTTTTTTGGGCGTCCGTTCCAGCCCCGTCCTGCTTCGGAAACGTGGTCTTGGAATTATCGAGCAGTCAATGTCAGCACCTACCTCGCTCCCGCACACCTCCACCTTCAGACCGGCCTTGCAAACCAGACATCCCGGACAAGATAACGGTCCCTTACGAAGACACCAAGTGATATGAACTTGGGAATGCTCAAGATGACCAATCAGTCCGGCCTACTCCCCGAGGACGACGCACACTCACGAAGACTTTACCAAGCACTGCCCGAGGCCTTCCAGCTGGCCCACCGATTCTCCAGTGCCTATAAATTATGCCAGTGCTCGCCGACCGTTCAACATCGTCCCCAAAAGCGACTGCCCACACCTTCCATCTAGCCAACATTAGCCATGTCCGCTACCCAACAAACGCCTGCACTGTTCAAGCCCATCAAGGTCGGCCTAGTGAACCTCGAGCACCGTGTCGTACTTGCCCCGTTGACCCGCTTACGAGCGTATGCCTCCCACGTGCCGGGGCCTCAGCAGGCATCGTATTACTCCCAGCGCGGTTCAGCACCCGGGAGCTTGCTGATCACGGAGGCAACCTTCATCTCTCACGATGCAGGCGGATACACGCACGTCCCCGGAATTTACACTGACGCTCAAATCCAAGGTTGGAAAACGGTATGGGACCCCCTTTTTTGCCTACAAGAAATCTGTCTCACGGTGCGTGGGGACAAGGTTACGGATGCGGTCCACGCGCAAGGGTCGTACATCTTCCTCCAGCTCTGGGCTCTGGGTCGTGCCGCCGACACAGACGTCCTCGAGAAGCAAGATCCACCTTCTCCTTACGTCTCTGCATCCGAGGTTGGGCTCACCGGCAAGTCGAAGGCC
>JBBPLV010000384.1:0-20773 GCA_038089975.1 Boletellus ananiceps | reverse complement strand
CTCCTTTGTACAAGCAAGCATATAAAATCAAGCATGTCAGTCATCATCTTTCCTTTTCCTATATCTTATTCATTATTCCATCTAGGTATTGTCACCAGAGTAGCATACCAATGTTGGCACGAGGATTTGTCTACAGCAGGGTGATGATCCTAGAAGATACAACCTTCCTACTGTTCCAGAGATTGCTGCTATTGTTCCTAGAGATGAGTCCCAGAATATCCAAGCTGATTGTGACATTGTGGTGCACCTTCAAGGTGGTGGCTTACAGCACTTGAGCAATCTCCACCCTTGCATACCTCTCTCTCCCTTCACTATGTCTTGTTCTTTCCAAGAGGTGAAGATGGCTTGCATCTACATATTCCTCTATTGAAGCTCAATGGACAAGCACATGATATCAGAAAGGTCACCCAGCTTCTTTGGCATGTATACAGACATCATGTATATCCTCCAAACATAGAGCAATCTACTCTTTTCAAGGGTGGAAGATTGTTCCAATAGTTTGTCTGTGATTCTTGGGCTTCCATTGATCAGGCCCATCTCACATGGATATTTCACAATCAGGCTACTCTCAGAGCTGATTTATATCAGGGTTTGAGAGATCATTTAGTGCATGATAGTTGTTACGCTTGGCCCGGGTAGGGACGAGCGAAGACCTAGCGGGCAAGGGACGAGGGTACGAGGAGCTGAGGGACTTCCTGCAGCGACGAGGGTACTTCCAGTCTAGGGGCTTCCTAGCTGGTGGACAAGGGTCCAAAGGGCAAAGGGGAACGTGGGTAGATTGCCAGGTAAGTCTAGCTTAGAGTACAAGGCTAGACGACTGGGGTTTATATACTGATCTGTGATGTGCACGGACCAACTACCGTATAAGGAGGTCAGGGGAACTGAAGAGTGAAAAAGGAACGAAAGAGGAAGTAGAAGTCCGAGTTGGATTGGACATGAGTAAAAGACGATGACAAGTGATCCGGGTCAACGGATCTTCGGGTAAACTAGAATGACTAAGTATCCGGTTGGACGGATCGTGGAGTAAGCGAGAAAGAGTCAATGGGAAAGGCAAGAAAAGGGGTCATAGACGAGGAGAAAAGAGGAAACGTAACAATAGTGCTCAAGATATGGATCAGGTTGGAAGAATGATATTGCCATCCACTCATAAAGGAGGTGCTAGATATATGCAACAACTTCTTCAGGGTTCTCTAGCTATCTGTAGAGAGTATAGGGAGCCTGATCTTTTCCTCACTATGACTGTCAATAGCAGCTGGCCAGAGATAACTCAAAATCTTCTTCCTGATACGTATGTGTCTCAAGTGTTCATTTTTCATTCACAAGCTCATTGTTACTTTCATAGGCCAATCAGTATAGTACATAGGCTTGACTTGGTGGTACATGTTTTCCATAGCAAATAGCAGGCCTTGTTAAAGAAGATTCATAATGGTTACTTTGAAAATGTAGCTGGCTTTGTCTACATCATTGAGTACTAGAAACATGGCCTTCCATACATGCATCTCTTGATATTTCTTGAAGAGCAACACAAGATTTATACTATTCAGCAGGTAGATGCCATTATTTCATCTCAGATTCCTGATTCCAACATCCACTCCCAACTCCACTCTGCTGTTTCCAAGTACATCCTGAAAGGTGTCTTGAAAACAATGTTTGTAGAAAGCACTTGCCAAAAACTATTACAAACCATACTATCATCAAGGAGGATGGTTATCCTGATTATGCTCACCCTGACAATACTAGGACTATTCAGAAGCATCAGGATACCTTTGACAACAGACATGTAGTTCTCCATTCTAGAGAACTCTTGGTTCAGTTTGATTATCATATCAATCTGAAGGTCTGTGGTTCTATCAAGGCCATTAAATATATCTACAAGTATATTTACAAGGATCCTGATCATGTTGCCATTGAGGCTCAGCAGTGGTGTTCATGATGAAATCAAATTCTATCTTGATGCCAAATACAATTTCTCCACTCAGACTTGCTACAATGTCTTTGAGTTTCCAATGTATATAGAATGGCCTACTGTCTATCATCTCTCTGTCCATGTTCCTGGTCAGCAGAATGTGGTCTTTTGCATGATGCTCAATTGGAGGATATAGTGAACAATGGACACTCAATTATTGGGCTGGTTCAAGGCCAATCAGGATCCTGATCTCATTGCTGTTGGTGTACACAATTATCTCTATCAAGACTTTCCAAGACACTTTGTCTGGAACAAGAGGCTTGCTGTCTGGAAGGTTCATCAGAGATACAAGACTATTGGACATATGTATGCTATCTCTCCATCTGCTGGTGAAGCCTTTTATTTACATCTTCTGCTCACTGTGGTTAAAGGTCAATGCATGTATATTCTTTTCATGTCATTGGTTTTCAATCATCTCATCAGGTGCCATCTTTTATGAGGATCTTCATACTGTTGATGGACATCCTCATGAGTCTTTCAAAGAGGCCTGTCATGCTAGAGGTCTTTTGGATGATGACAGAGAATGATTGTTGTGTCTCCAATTTGAAGGCTGTCTACTTTGTCATGCAATATCAACTGTGCTATCTCTTCATTGTCATCCTCATCCACTATACTCTTGTAGATCTCCATAGACTGTGGATGCTTCCAAACATCATCTTTGTGATGATCTTCAACACCATCTCATCAATATCTTCAATATTCCTCAGCCTATTGATGAACAAGTGTATGACTATGGCCTCTATTTGGTAGACCAGGAGCTTCAAGAGCATGGAAAGAGTCTTCAATACTTTCCAATAATGTCTAGACTACAGCAGAATTAGAGTGTTCAACAAGGAAACCTACTCATCAATAAGTAGTTGGCATATGAGTTCAAGAACAACAAATTGTTCAGGCTGGTGGTCTTCCTTACTCTCAATGGTAAACAGAGGACTCTCTATGATACAGTCATCAATAGTGTCAACAATTCCTTTGGTTCTACATTCTTCCTTCACAGTGGTGGTGGGTGTGGCAAGACCTATCTGGCTAAACTCATAGCTGCTGGTGTTTGTGCAACAAGAAAGATTGTACTTTGTATTGCCTCCACTGGTCTTGCTTTCCTCCTCTTGCCTGGTGGTTGTACTGCTCATTCTCATTTCAAAATCCTCATACCTTGCAATGAGAGAACCACTTGTAGCATTAGAAAGGATGATCCTGTTTATCAACTTCTCAAAGAGACCATACTCATCATTTGGGATGAATCTGCCTGAGACTCAATACCACTTTGTTATTGAGACTGTGGATCATACTCTTTGTGATCTCCTCAACAAGCCTTGTTATCCTTTTAGAGAGACTACTATTCTGTTCAATAGTGACTTCAGACAAATCCTGGCATCCAACATGGTTCCAGAGATCAGATTGTTCCTACAACACTCACTCATGTCAATCTTTGGTAAACCATGATTGTTTATCATCTTCACCAGAACATGTGCCTTGGTCAGGATCCAGAGTGTGACAATTGGACTAGATAGCTACTTCACATTGGTGTCACTAATATTGTCCTTTCACAACCCATGTCCTGTTGACACTACGGATTCTCCAATCCATGCTCTATATTCTCAGGTACTTGCTCAGAATCAGCACCTTCCTGACAAATATTTCCTGGATCATACTGTTTGTTCTCTGTCCAAGAAACAACCAAGTGCATGACTTGGACTCTATTGGCCCTCCAGGAGAGATTGACCTGCCTTAGTGTAGACTCTATCACAGATGCTGAACATGCTCCATTGATGTTGTTGTACAATCTGGATCCTCTTCATGGGCTGTTCAATGATACTTTGCTGAGACTTCTTAAAGCTACTCAGAGAGTGTTGGAGTGTAGGATTCTGACTGAGAATAGTGATGGAAATGTAGTAATCATCCCCAGGATGGGTTTGAATTCTGGATTGGAGGATTCTTCTGTTGTTTTCAGGAGATTTCAATTTCCTGTCCATTTGGTCTATACTATATAGGACCATTAACAAATCACAAGGGCAGATTTCTTTTTGTACTCATTCCAGAAACATCAAGATTTTGTTTGCTGAAGATGAAGAAGATACCAAAGCTACCAATACAGTTTGGACTGAGGTCTGTCAAAATTTAGGACTTTGATTTGTACTTTGAGCTGTACATTTGTACTACCCATATACATAGAACTTGAATAGTGTCAAAATTTACCAAGGATTAGTTTGAAAAACCATCCTCTCTTCCTTTCTGCTTCTAATTCCTCTCCACCTCCCTCCCCACAATATACCAAAGGCACATTGGGTCAACCCCACCAAGTCTTATAGTCACAGTCTACAGTTTTCATTTCTTTTAGTTTCAAACTGTGGACTCCTTCAGATGTATGAGCCCAGCTGTTCTGACAGGTTAGGAGTCCTGCATTTTAGATGTGCCTATCACCTTCCAGTCACTTACATCAGCCACTCTCATTGTCCTGAAGATGAGGAGATCACTCTTCTAAACATGCAGCTCATCAATTCCCATCAGCATCTCCTATGAGCTGCTCCTATCTTCTTCTCTACCATGTTGTCCAAAAAATAGCAGTCACCTCCAGCCTCTGACTGGTCCTGTCAAACAGCCAGGGTTTCACTCAGCTGGAGTCCACTGTCAAAAACTGAAGAAGGCAAAGACAGTGAACTCTGACATTCATGAAGTGAGAGCGAATAACAAACACAAACAATGTTGGATTCAGTGATTTCACACTTTACACAGCTCATCCTGAAGGCTATATTTAGTTTCATTTGAGATTACTTCCCTGGCCTGTGATTTTCTGTTTGGCTCATGATTATCCTGCTGACTTGTGATTGTTGTCTCTCCTCTTATAATTGGAGTCCACGGTTTTCGCTCCCACTACAGGTATGTGTAGCATGCTAGACTCGCTCTGAATATAGTTTCTCACTGTGGACTCCAGCTCTGTGGCCCCAGCTGTTCTAACAAACAATTGCCACAATGTCATATGGCTGAGAATCCAAATATGGGTAATCTACTCAAAATATGCAAAGTGTGCAATCACTACATCTAACAGCTCCAACAATATAACATGGAGCGAGGAGATGAAGGACTTATCGTGTGGATGGAAAGCATGTGCACCCAACCAGTGGGGTGAGGAACAGACTGCTTGGCACATCAAGCAGCACAAGGCAGCTAGTGAACTTGCACTCAATATCGCACTAAATCAGAGTGCACATCCGAGCACATCAGGACAACCCACCAGCAGCCTGGGCAGCACTGAAGCGGTGTTTCTACAGCAGAATGGCTGCAGCAGCTGGTCGCATATGATCAATGCTTCAACATCAGAAAGCGCCCCGAGGAGTCCCTGCTCGCTCTGGTGGCAAGAGTCAGAGAGTCCATGCTCCACATCCAGGATGTGCATAGCTCCCCCCTTCGAGATGAAGACACTGGAGGCCGAATTGACTCGCACAGCCATGATTCATGCAAGCCTTTGGCCCCGATTACTCACACTTCGTCTCATTGCTTGCTCTCCAGACTGACCTCCACAAAGACAACGTCATGACAAGGCCGCATTCCAGACCAAGGAAATCAACCATTGCCCTCGCTCATCCGCCTCACCCACTCCTGCTGACTCTGTGTTGCCTGCTTCATCCTCAGGCTGCAGTTGCCCAGCAACTGACCCGTCTGCATTCTGTGCACCGCAAAGTCACCACTGCCAATGCAAGTACTCCTCCCTGCAATGAGCAAGGGAGTACTACAACTCAAACTGGAACAACAAAAAAGAGGGTGACCAGGCTCAAGCAGCCAACACGTCTTCCTGGGGATTGCAGCGTGATGTGGAATGCTCATGAAATTCGAGTCGCGAACTCCAGTGGCCCCTCTGACCCATCCTCATCACTCAAACTTGATGCTGACCATGGCTGGAATGCAGACACAGGCGCCACTTCTCATATGATGCCACACCACCATTCGCTGCACAACTATACCCCAAAATGCGTCGCAGTCAAGCTCGCCTACAACACCACCGTCCAATCAGCTGCAGTTGGGTTTGTTGTGTCACCCGATCATGGATCGGAAGAGAGATCTCGCAGTGAAGTTTACAAATGTGCTGCATGTCACTGATCATCAATCATACTTGCATTGCTATTACCTCACTCGTCATATGTCCCTTGTTGTTCATGTCAATGGCACTCACATGACTTTCTCTCGTGTGCCTGGATCACCTCTGTTTGTTGCTACCATCAATGGCGATAATGCTGCGTTTGTGGATGGTGTGACTGAGTCCGCAACTGAGTCTTTGTCAGCTGTGTGATTGCGCACTTTGCGCATTTTGGTTAGATTACCTTATTTAGATTCTCAGCCACAACTGTGGCTGATCTTTACCTTTGTTGTTCGCTTTCGCCTTAATGACAGAGTCCACTGCCTTCTCTTTCCTCAGTTTCTTACAGTGGACTCCAGCTGTGCGAATCCAGCTGAATAACAGTATTGTGCTCTTGGTGTAACCAAACTCCGGGCCACTTGATCGCTCGCTTTCGCAGCGCCGTTCGCACGTCCCAATAATATCACTGACATGAAAGCCTCCTGGAACATAAACCTGGTCACCCAATTGAGGCTTGACAGCAAGGCTTTACTGGATCCTCTCTACGAGCCGTGCCATGCTTGCAAGATGTGTGCCAATCCATTCCATAGCTCTCAACCTCGTACATCTCCTCCTCTGCAGCTGGTCCACCCTGATGTGCATGACACTCTCTACCACACATTCTCTGGTTATCAGTGATCTACTGGGTGACATTGAGTGACGACTACTCACGATATCGTTTCGTTCTGCCCATTCGTGCCAAATCGGATGTCGTTGAGGCGTTAAACTGGGTAGTTCAAGGCCTTTGCAGAGAACCAGACCGAGTGCAAAATCAAGACCCTGCAAGACGACAAGGGAGAGGGAGTACATCTTACAGCAGCTGGGGCCACACAGCCGGAGTCCAATTCGGAGCGACTCTAGCATGCTACAGATACCTGAGTCCACAGTGAGAAACTGAAGGGAGCGAAAATTGTGGACTCCGACTATAAGATGAGGGAGAACAATCGCAAGCCAGTGGCATAATCAAGCGCCAAAAAGAAAAGCACAGGCCAAGAAAGCACAGTACATGAGGCATGCAATGCTGAAGTTCGCCACTGAGGGCGGTATTGAGCACCAGCACACTTTGCATGCGCGCCCCCAGCAGAATGGTGTCCCTGGGTGGGCGAACCGCGTCCTTTCGGAGCGCGTCACTGCCATGCTACAGGTAGACAGCTTCGCTATGGATATTCTTGGGGCAAAGTGCTCACAACACTGGTCCGTGTCTGAAATCGAGCTCCTGCCGCCGCTTTGGACGATACTACACACTTTGTGAACGCTGTGACATAGGCATAGCCAGATGAGGAGACACCCACCTCCGTGTCTGGGGGTCGACTGCCTACGTCCGCTGATGTCCCCGGACGCACGAAGGCATTACCTCGCCTCAAAGTGCAGCAGTTTTGTATTATGCTAGCACCTGGAGGTGTTTTGCATGGCTAGGATTGACTGGCAGAGGTGTGCACTCCACACACCTTCTACTGATTGCTATCTTTGGTTCTGTTCGAGATTGCATCCCGGGCCTGTGATTGTTTTTATTGGCTGATGATTCCCCCCCCTGCTGGCTCGCTGTTGTCGTCCCTCGTCTTACATAGATTGGAGTCCACAGTTTCCGCTCCCTTCAGTTCTAATACATGCATGGCACAAGATGGTGAGAGAGGAATGGCGAAGATGAGGAGGGAGAGAGTTGGAACAGCTGGGGCCACACAGCTGGAGTCCACAGTGAGAAACTATATTCGGAGCGACTCTAGCATGCTACACATACCTGGAGTCTACGGTGAGGAACTGAAGGGAGCGAAAACTGTGGACTCTGACTATAAGACGAGGGAGAATAATCACAAGCCAGTGCCACTGGATAATGACGAGCGAAAGAGAAAATCACAGGCCAAGGAAGCAATCTCGAACGAAACTAAATATAGCAATCGAGACGAGGTGAGTAGAGTGCGAAATCAATGAATCTAACTGTTGGTTGTGTGGCTTACTACTAGGGTGCTGTCTGACATATGCGGGTATGGTCACAACTCACAAAAGTGTGACCATGCACGGGCTCTTGCCTGATGGGGAGTTTGATTACTCGAGAGTTTCGCCCAGAGACAAATAGAGGTGCGACAGAGAGGGGAGGTGCCAACATTACTACAGTCCTCCCATGCAAAATTCCAGGGTGGCGGAATTGGAGGTCACCTGGACATCTTTGTTCGTCCAAGGTGCAGAGTGTGATGTGGAGGGGGCTCCTCCTGAGGGCAATTGCTGTTCTGGGTATTTTCACGTATACAAGCGTAGTCAATTTCTGTAATTGGCAGATTTATTTTCTGTGGTTTTGGATTGAAGCGGTGTTTAGCGGAAGGTGACCTCTTCCTTTGGTGGGGAAGAATGACAGCCAACTCTGTGACAAACAAAAGATTTATTGTTCCTTATATATATGCTCAGCCCGCTTCATAGGAGTGGATGTCGATCCACGGTGTTTGGATTGCGTTCTGCCTTAGAGTGTCTTCTGGAGGACAGTGGAATATAGTTTCCTCGCTCCCTGATAATCCTAAGGCAACGGATGTTCTCGTCGAAGGTATGAGCCTTCTTCCTCCGATCGGATCTGGATTCAATGTTGCCAGCTGACAAACATGCTGGGAACATTGAGTCCAAAACCGATTGGAGGCAGAAGGCCCATGCCTTCGACAAGAACATCTTGTCAGGCACTCATCTACTGCTTTGCTGAAGACAGCAATCACAATGTCGTCATGCTTATTCTTGAGTTTGCTCCTAATGACCTGTCTCAAAGATCGTCACATAGGTATTAAAGTTCCCTCGATGCACCCTCCATGTCAGAACAGTACGAGCAAAGCCAAGATAGCGGAACTCTAATAATTTATAAAGTGGCAGCAAATAATCACAAGCCAACAAAACAACGGCAAGTTATATGGTCGCTGGGAAACTAAATAGTGCAATGAAGACAAAACGTGGAAAGTGCGCAATCAATGAATGTAATACTATTTCACTTCCAATTTCTGGAATTTTTACACACAGAATTGTTCATGGTATTCATGGTATGAGTGCCGGCTGGCCTGAACATCAGACAGTGTCAATCCACTTTGAGAGGTAAAAATCGATGCAGGAGTGATGACAGAGTGCAACACATGAACTTGGTTATCCTTGTGAACAAAATACAATCCAGAAGGTACTGTACACACACAGACTTGACCAGTTTGTCTCTGCTTTCTCACTATCTTCCATTTGAAGCTTCATACTAGAGCATGGCTAGCCTTCTTCTTCTGTGTTCGGATTTTCCTTGACTAATAACCATTATCTCGGCTGGATCTTGTCAACATTGTAACCAGGCTTTGATAGACATTGGGAATCACTCAGCTGGAGTTCACTATCAGAAATTGTGTTTATATAACTGAGATGCTAAATATGATAATCAACTCAAGATGCACAAAGTGCGCAGCGCAATCAATTTATCTAACAGGCTTCACAAGCATCACTTCCTTGTATACTTGGAGCATACAAACATGCTAGACACGCTGATTATCTAGATGATTATCTGATAGTCACATTCACATTCTGCCAGCAGGAACTGATGAGTTAGACATGGACACCAAGTCCAAATTTTTTCATCATCAAATTCACCATCCTTCACTGGATTCTACTTCTTGCGTCATTCCCAGGATCAAGAAACCACTAGTTGCGCCGGGGAGTGCTTAGGAAGCAACCAATAACATCGGCATGATCAGTGTCTCTGGCAGCAGCAGTCAGGCAGGCATTAAGAGCCGGATAATAACTATATTGCAACCTACGGGCAGTTTAGCCAGAACTCCTGTCCATGATAGGTAATTATACCTATTGGATCAGCGACACAATGAACAGAATATTGTCAACCATACATAATAATGTGCATTGATTATGTAACAACCTTGTCGGATCATCATGGACCTGAAGGATGATATTCCCACTGTCAGTATTTCCTGTCGCCACTGAAAATGTGATTGTCTCAGGTGACTGTGGGATATGTCCTCCGTTTTATTCCGAGGTTATTTAAACCGATCCGAACGGTTCAGCATTGCAGGACGTATTCTATGATAGCCTGTGCAGCGCTTCCATCATCCCATCAGCTCATTCCTGACTCCTCAGAAGTTCCTCTCACACATGGACATTGATCAGTCAGTCCTTCATGCATTTAAGATGTGCTTTTCTGACTTGCATTCATATCCCTAAGATTTCGACGTGCCGGATATGAAGCAATTGATAACATATGCGACTACTATTGTTCTCTTGAAAGCAAACCTGTGACATCGAATGTTCATCCAGGGTACCTCCGCCGTGTGCTGCCAAGTAACATGTTTTATCACACATGAAAATATGTTCAACGAGTGACTCACACTTCCGCTAGCTGCCGCTCCTTCGGAAGGGGAGGCATTTGAGGCGATTATCAAAGACTATTACAAGTTCATAGTCACTGGTACGCGGGAGTGTGGTACCGATGGACTATATCCACTCAGGAAATCATTCAAGGACTTGTCAACTGGCAACACCCACGTTTTCTGGCATATTTTCCCGCAGCAAGCAGTTTCGAAGCGATACTTGGCGAACTTTATGCCAATGGGATAGGCCCAAACCCTGGGTTCAATGTGAGTTCGGCAGCCACATCCTGATATTCATCACTCTGATATGTTGGATCAAGTGGTCCGTCAGTCCGGCATGCACAGAGCTCGAGGGTGTGGTGATGGATTGGGCGGCCAAAATGCTGGGACTTGGCGAGATGTTTCACAACTCGTCCAAATCGGGAGGGGGTGTAATCCAAGTATTTAAAACCCACTTCTCATACTTTAGACGGTTAACAATGATATTTCACGTAGGCAGCCGCTTCGGAATCTGCTCTGGTGGCCATTGTTGCCGCTCGCTCTCGATACATTAGAAATCATCCCGACATATCTGCTGACAATCTGGTGCTGTATATCTCTTCCCAAACCCACTCATTGGGCAGAAAAGCGGGGTTGGTATTAGGTCTGAAAGTACGAATTCTTGACGTAACCGCAGAGGACAACTACGCTCTACGTGGATCAGCGCTGCAACTGGCCATTCAGCAGGATAGACTATCTGGCTTCCACCCATTCATCCTGAGTTGGTGTAGCCAAATTTTTCATCTTTCATGCGTTCCTGATGCAATATCTAAAAGTTGCCACTGTCGGTACCACTTCCTCTGGAGCCATTGACTGTCTTGACGAATTAGGGGAAATCGGTAGGTGTATGCGGTGGACATACTGTGCGATGAATTTGATGAAACGCGAGCCGCTAGTACTTTCCGTGCCCTGGTTGTGGCTGCATGTAGATGCAGCGTGGGCCGGCCTTGCGATGGCATGCCCAGAGTACAGAAATTTATGCAAGCTTGCGGACATAAACCAGTATGCAGACTCATTTTGCACGAATTTTCACAAGGTAAGTCGTTCCTCTAGGTGATAAATTATCCCGCTGCTTATCGCTTGTAGTGGGGTCTTGTAAACGTTGACTGTTCCGCCCTATGGGTACGCGATCGGAGAGCACTGACAGATGCGTTAAATGTGACGCCGGAGTTCCTAAGATCAAAGCAGGGAGATAATGGTATGCACTATTCAACACTTTCAATATTTAGTGATTTATTCGGCCTAGGCGATGTAGTCGACTACCGCAATTGGCATTTGGGACTCAGCAAACGGTTTCGCTCGTTGAAACTGTGGTTCGTACTGCGCTCTCATGGCATCAAAGGCTTGCAATCGTATATACATCAGGAAAGTATCGCAATTTCCGCTTCAAATGACCCCGATTGTCACATCTCATCACCTTGTTTCTCTTCCTCCGTCCCTCTAGACGATTGAGCAGAGCAAAATCTTCGTTTCATTTATCGTCCATTCCGCCAACCTCCGACTTGTAGCACCACCCATGCTTGCATTGAGTGTATTCCGTTTGGAGCCACCAAATTTCACCCTAAGCCTCTCCGAGCTCAATGCCCTCAATACTGCATTATCCACAAGGCTGTCTAGCCGCCATGACATCGCTTTCACACGAACGGATCTTAACGGAATGATTTGTATCAGATGTGCCATTGGTGCTCAAACAACACGGAAGCATCATATGCAGCAGGCCTACAACGTACTGTGTGAAGAGGCGGAGCAGACACTGTTAGACGTCAATAGTCGTCAGCATTGGAAGTCATCTGGCATGAAGGCAGTGTTGTAACTGTTGGTTTTATGACTATATTCAATCCAGTTATTGAGGTGACAGGTATATATGTCTCAGTAACAGACCGATTCTTTCAATGTTCAACAACGTTCGAAATTGAAAAGTTTTAGAAATATTTGCGTCATACTCGATTTCCTATGGGAGCGGATCCGGGCTGTTGGTAGAAAAGGAGTCGCAAGTCCGATTCTTATTATTACTTTGACTCCAGTTATAACATAGTTAATTTAGCGTACATGCAGGCCAAAACTCAGCCTTGTGGCCATTACGCTAAAAAGTGTGGAGTAGGCTCGGACTCCTCATACCCGTTTGGCTTGGTGGCCCCTATTCTGCGCGTTTGGGCCTTTTCCGTTTGTCGGCTGTGCCTGAGGCAGGACCACTCTTATTCAAGACCTATTAAATAATTCAACCAGGGCCCGCACCTGCCCCACTAATGTCATGTGACCCCACCGATGCGGCTTCATTCCTGCAACGATTACCACATGGACATGAGTGCGAGAAAGAAGGTTGGGAGCCAGATATCAGCACCATGTGTAGCTACAAAGCTACTGGATGGTGGGTGGCACCGCTTAGATGATCGTCCAAAAGGACGAAGGACAATAGGCAGATGGAATTCAGAAGTAGTGATCGCTTTCAGGACAATGGCGTCTATTAAGTGGATGCATGGTGATAAAGTCATGCTGAGTGAAACGTTGACAGCTGGCCTCCCTCAGCTGGAGCTCACTGTCAGAAACTGAAAGACAAAGACAGTGAGCTCCGGACTACATCTGGAGCGCTACAACAACACTACACAACAATACCACGCCACAGGTGGCTGAGAACATGACTAGTAGAAGTCCCAAAAGCGCAGAGTGCGAAATACAGAAATGCAACACGAAGTTCCTAGCTTTTTGGCTCTGAACAGATGTCTTATTTGTATTGGCTATATTCTTTTGGTAGAATTCCCTCCTCCTTAATTGGTTGAGCCAATTTACCAGCTGGAGATCGTGACTATAATGACATACTGTATATTCCTAAAGATCTTTTAAGGAGTTTATGGTGAAGAATGGTGATCTAGATTACTGGCAATCTAATCTGTCTCTGGTATGACCAGCAACAGTCACTAATCTGAAGGATTGCCTGGTCATTTCTGCAATTCAAATCAGCAAGAGCTTCCATAGTTCTATCCATTTGTTGCCAGGCATCAGATGATGGATTCATTCCATGGCATATCATTATCATTGTGGATCCATCCAGATGGTGAGCATCCATGGATTATGGCAGTTGACAGAGGGTGCAGGCAAAGTGCAGATACTTGTTGACAAGATGGCCTGCAGTTTCGCACTGTGGAGCCACATAGTGAAGTCCACAGTGAGAAACTTGGAGTCTATAGTAAGACACTGTATTTGGAGTGAGTCTAGCAACTAGCTAGTAGTGTACACATACCTGGAGTCCACAGTGAGCAACTGAAAGGGGCGAAAACTGTGGACTCCGACTATAACAGGAAGGAGAATCACGAACCATTAGGAAAAAATCACAGCCCAAGAAAGCAATCTTGAACGAAACTAAACGTAGCAATCAGGGCGAGCTGTCCAGACTCTGGTGTGCAATCAGTGAATCCAACATTTGTTAGGTGTGTTGCGTGCGCACTTACTGTTGCATTTCTTTATTTCGCACTCTGCGCTTTTGACTTTTTTATTGTTAAACAGCTGGAGTCCACTGTAAGAAACTATGTTGCAAGAGCTATCTAGAGCGACATACCTGAAATCCACCCTAACCCACTGAAGAAAGGGAAGACAGTGGACTCGGACACTAAGGCCAAAGCGGACAACAAATGTAAACAGCAGCCACAATTGTGGCTGACAATCTAAATAGAGTAATCTAGTAGAAATGCGCTAAGTGCGCAATCAATACAGCTAACATTTATTTAGTCATGTTCTTAGCCACTCGTGGGGTGGTAATGTTGTGTAGTGTTATTGTAGCAGTCCAGATGTAGTCCGGAGCTCACTGTCTTTGTCTTTCAGTTTCTGACAGTGAGCTCTAGGTATGTCTCTAGCTATTCTACTCGAATACATCTAGTTTCTGACAGTGAGTTCCAGCTGAGCGAATCCTGTTAAAGCAGCTGTAGTGTCGCAGCCTGGAGTCCACTGTAAGAACCTCATATTCGAGAGTGTATGTAGCTAGACATACCTGGAGTCCACTGTAAGAAACCAAGGAAGCAGCCACAATGTGGCTGAGAATCGAAATAGGGTAATCGTACCAGAAATGCGCCAAGTGCGCAATCAACACAGTTAACCAATCCAGCTGTTAATAACATTCCCCTCTGATTGTGCACCTTTGCCAATTAATCCTAGCAATGTAGAATATCTTCAAGTCCTAGCATACTGCAAAACTGCTGCATCTTCTTGACACAAGGTATTGCCTTCGTGAGGAAATCAGCAGGCATGTCCTGATTTGAGACAAAGGCAGGAGAAGCAATTCCTGTATCCACTACATCTCGCAACCAGTACTGTACCACCGAAGGTCTAAGTGCTTCATCCTACCATGATGCTCCGAGTGCTTTTCGCCTCCTGGCTGCTCATTGGGTCATCCATATGGTGTTAGCTGTGTTGATGGCGCACTTGGCGCATTTCTGGTACGATTACCTTATTTAGGTTCTCAGCCACATTGTGGCTGCCGTTTACATATATATTGTTGCAGGCTTTCGCTTTAATGTCGGAGTCCACTGTTTCGCTTTCCTTAGTTTCTTACAGTGGACTCCAGGTATGTCATGCTACATACTCTCTCTCGAATATAGTTTCTTACAGTGGACTCCAGCTGCAACACTCCAGCTGCTTTAACATATGGAGCGTCCATGGGCCTTTTCCCGAAAGCTTCGCCCCCACAGTGCGTCTCGCCACTCTCCGCATTATCCTTGGACTCGCTGCCATCCACGACCTCCATCTCTGGTCGATCAACGTCTCAAACGCTTATCTGAATGGTGAGATGGACTGCGATGTGTACATGGAGCAACCGGAGGGATTCGCTGGGGTTACTAGGATTGTTACAAATGTGAAGGATGCAAGCTGGCCAACAGTGAAGGTGAGTGATACCAGGGCGAGTGGTGCAGGACAGGTACTGCAGCGAGCCAGTGCACCACCTTAATGAACACCTTGTTAGCTGTGTTGATTGCGCACTTGGCGCATTTGTGGTACGATTACCCTATTTAGGTTCTCAGCCACATTGTGGCTGCTGTTTATGTTTGTTATATGTTTTCGCTTTAGTGTCGGAGTCCACTGTTTCGCTTTCCTTAGTTTCTTACAGTGGACTCCAGCTGCGACATTCCAGCTGCTTTAACACACCTCGCACGAAAGGATGCTCTTCTCCCTTCCTGGGGCTCTACCAGGGTGCATCTGAGTCGTGACAGGCTTGCAGTTCGCTATATCGTAGCGAGAGAGCATATCGACACAGTATTTGTTAGATGTGTTGCTTACGCACTTAGCGCGTTTTTGTTACTAATATTACCGTATTTTGATTCTCAGCCACATTGTGGCTGGTTTTGTCTCTGCTGTTCCGAATGCACTTGCTTTATTTTCAGAGTCCAGTGTCTTCTCTCCATCAGTTTCCAACACCGGACTCCAGGTATGTATAGATCCATCTCTCACAATATTAGTTTCTGACACTGAGCTCCAGCTGAGCGATTCCAGCTGTTCAATAGTATTGTCTCTGGGAAATGGCTAATGTGTGTGTTTGGAGCAATCACGATTGATTTGATGTCCAGGATCTCCGTAGTAGGCCCCCAGCTCATGAAGCTTGAAGTGTTTCCTCAGATCTGTGATGGCCTGCTTGATCACATCAAGAGATGTAGAGGCATATGTCATATCATCGACAAAGACACATCTTGAGCGAAGATGTCTACAGCAGCCTACCTGAGTATGTCTGAGTGAAGCCAAGTGACTTGAGGGTGGTCTACATCTCGCGATCCATCTATTTACGGCCCTGTTTCATGCCATGCAATGCCTTATCCAGTTGCCAAACCAACTCCCTTTGATCTCCCTTAGCGAACCCCTCAGGTTGCTCCATGATTATATCACAGTCCATCTCACCATTCAGATATGTTAGATTCATTAATGGGTTTCACACTCACTCAGTTCGTCTTAATTGCTATATTCAATTTTGTTCATGATTGCTTCCTTGGCCTGTGATTTTCTTTTCGGCTTGTGATTATCCCACTGGCTTGTGATTGTTCTCCCTTGTCTTATTGTCGGAGTCCACAGTTTTCGCTCCCTTTAGTTTCTCACTATGGACTCCAGGTATGTGTAGCATGCTAGACTCGTTCCGAATATAGTTTCTCACTGTGCACTCCAGCTATGTGGTCCAAGCTGTTCTGACAAGATAAGTATTTGATACATCCACAGACCCGTTAGAACAGCTGGGACCACGCAGCTGGAGTCTACAGTGAGAAACTATATTGAGAGCGAGACTATCATGCTACACATACCTGGAGTCCACAGTGAGAAACTGAAGGGAGCGAAAACTATGGACTCCGACTATAAGATGAGGCAGAACAATTACAAGCCAAAGGGAAAATCACAGGCCAGTGAGCCAATCTCGAATGAAACTAAATATAGCAATCAAGACTAGCTCAGTGGAGGGCGAAATCAATCAATCTAACAAGACCAAAGGTAGAGATCACGGATGGTGGCACACAAAAATGGACACACGTAGGGTGGGAAGGCTGACTGTAGAGTGAATCCCTCGAGGTACTCGAATCCCACACTCTCAGAGAATCCCTGTGCAACCAGGCAGCCTTTGTCCCTCTCGATAGAACCATCAGCATGACACTTTTTGATAAAGACCCACTTGGAACCAATGACTGGACCATCTTTTGGCCATGGAATGAGTCCTTTATGTACCATTGTGAAGGCTGCATTCCAGACTGATGAAATCAACTGTTGTCCTCGCTCCGATCCCTCATCAGTGGTGCTGACTCTGTACGAATGTCTGCTTCATCCTCAGGCTGCAGTTGCCAAGCAAATGACTCATGTACATTCTGCAAAAAACACAGTGGCCAATACAATTGCTGTTAGAGCAGGAAAACTCAGAGGCAAAATCTGGCCAGACCAGGACTCGAACCTGGGACTCCCAATCAGTACTGGGACGTCTTAAGCACTAGACTACCCAACCTTGTCTCTGTCTGAGATGTGTGGCTTATAATCCTAACAATTGCTGTGCCTGCAACAAGCAACGAAGTACTACCAGTCCCACAGGAAGATGACGAAGGTGTTAACTGTGTTGATTGCACACTTGGTGCATTTCTGGTACAATTACCCTATTTCGATTCTCAGCCACATTGTGGCTGCTGTTTATGTTTGTTATATGCTTTTGCCTTAATGTCGGAGTCCACTGTTTCGCTTTCCTTAGATTTCTTACAGTGGACTCCAGGTATGTCTAGCTACATACTCTCTCAAATATAGTTTCTTACAGTGGACTCCAGCTGCGACACTATAGCTGCTTTAACAGAAGGAGGCTGACCAGACTCAGGCATGCAACAGGTCTTCCTCAGGATCACAGGATGTTTGTGAATGCTCAGGAAATGCAAGTATTTGTTCCAATGATCCCTCTGACCTATTCTTACCACTCTGACTCAATGCTGACCACAATTGGAATACAGACTTGGGCACCACTTTCTCATATGATGCCAGACCACCAATGGCTGTGCAACTATTCCCCAAAATATGTGGCAGTCAAGCTTGCTGAGAATACTATTGTCTATTTGTTAAACAGCTGGATTCGCACAGCTGGAGTCCACTGTAAAAAACTGCAGAAAGAGAAGGTAGTGGACTCTGTCATTAAGGCGAAAGCGAACAACAAAGGTAAACATCAGCCACAGTTGTGGCTGAGAATCTAAATAAGGTAATCTAACCAAAATGTGCAGAGTGCACAATCACACAGCTAACACTATTCAGCTGGTATTCAATAGGGTCTGTGGTGTTTCACCCAGTTATAGATGGGAAGAGTGGTTGAGTGGTTGAGTTTAGCAATGTGCTGCATGTTCCTGATATTAGGAACAATCTTCTCGCCATCCTAGACCTCACTTGTCACACATGCAATACTGGGAGGATGTGTCCCAATCCATTCCCCCCCTCTCACTCTCGTACATCCTGTCCTCTTGCACTGGTCCACTCTGATGTGCATGAAGTGCCCTACCACACCTTCTTGGCATATCGCCACTGGGTCACATTCGTTCACAGCTACTGGAGATTTCACTTTGTTCTGCCCATTCATGCCAAATCAGACATTTTCACATCTGGGGGTCAACTGCCTATGTCCATATCCAGAGAGACAAGCATGCTGCTCTATCTCCTAACTTTGAACAGTGTGAGTTCATTGGTTACCCTCAGGGATATAGGGGCTGGAAGTTCTATCCTCCGACAACATGGTGCACCACTATCTCTCAATTTGCTGATTTTGATGAATAAAGTGCTGGCCCTGTTCCTTGCACATCCACCTCACTTTCATGTGAGCCTCAATCCACCCTATATGTGCATCCTACTGCTGTCCCTTTGGATGATGATGATGCTGAGACTCCTGGGGTTCTGCCTCCTAGAGGGTGCCTGCTCCCATTTTGTTACAGGATGCAGATCCTGTTACATCCATAGAAGCCCCAAACCCATTACCAGAGATCTTCCTGTCACCCCACCTTCATGTGCACCCACCCAAAACCAAGTCCTATCAGTATTAGACCTTGTCTACCAGAGAGAACTCATCAGTGTTAGAGCGTGTTCTTCTCGACTCTGCTCTGGTCAGTTGGAGGTATACACAAGAGTCGGAATACATACAGAGTCGGAATAGGGGTATCAGATCGGAGGAAGGGTCGGAGGATTGGAATTAGGGGTTGGACTGACATGGGATATGACAATCAGCATCCTCATGAATGGTGAAAACTCAGTCCTGCTCAGCTTTCTGGTGACTCAAAGAGTCAAAGTGACAGCGACTCAGACTGACAAGGAAGAAGCAGGCATCATGCAATGTTTCACTGTAAAAACACTCCAACCTAGATCATTCAAGGAAGCTATGAAGTGGGATGACACTTCATGATGAAGACAGGCTGCTCTAAGATGATGAACTCACTGGCACTGCAGAGTGCACAATCAACCAATCTCAAATATTCTAGTTGTCTGATTCCAGCTGTTTAACAGCTTATGGGCCACCAGCATAAGGGCCTGACTCTCATTTCATCTTATTGTACACTGTCTAGCATTCTTTAGTTTCTGACAGTGCTAGTGATTAGTGCATTGATGAGTGATTCCAGTTGTTTAACTGTTAACATTCATTGACAACTACATGAGGTAGTAGGACAAGATTTCTTTTGTTTATATTAGAACTACAATAGTCAACAATAGGATTTCTTGTCCATTGATATTCCAATAAAGCTTGGTGGAGGCTGTAGGCACTATAAATATGACTGACAAAGGAATGTAGAACAGAATCAAATCTTTTGAACTGTGAGAGTCACTTCTGTTAGAACAGTTGGAGCCACACAACTGAAGTCCTCCACAGTGAGAAACAGAAGAGAGCAAAACAGAGGACTCAGACTATATAAGATAGGGGGAAAAACCAGAAGCCAATATGAGTATCATGATCCAGTAAGAAAATCACAGGCCAAGGAATCAATCTTGAGCAGAACTAAATATAGCAATTAGGGCAATCAATGAAGAGTATGTACAATCAATGAATCTAACATCTTACACTTTTCTCAGATTAATCTCAATGGTAAGGTGTGGAAGCATGGCATGTAGTGTGAAGTTGGCTTTATTAATAGTATGAAGCAATTTTCTTCCTATCTTTATAGGTTCTTTTTGCAAATAACATATTATGTATGTCTATCTTTATCAAACCCAACTCTGTCCTTCTCAAATATACTCTAGGCTATTTCTTAACAGTTTATTTTGCAGGAGCTCACAAAATCAAGTTCATTGGGATCCTTGCTCACTGGTAGCATATCATTGATGGTTCTGCTACTGAGTTATGCTGTTTAAGTGACTACAGATCTTCAAATTAAAGCTTATAAGATCAACAAGCAGTCATGACCTCTTATGTTTAAAATCATATGCAATATCATGTTAGGAAATAACATAACTCACATTGCTCAAAACAGATTGCGTGGAATACACTCAAATTGAGCTTAGTGTCACATTCTGTATCAGTCTGACCCCTAATTCTGATCCTCTGCCCTTTCCTCCAATCTGATACTCCTATTCTGACTCCTGTATATATTCTGACTCCTATGTATATCTCCGACTCCATTTCCAACCCCCTATGTACATCTCTCATATCTCCATTTAGTTAGTCCCACACTTAGACTTTGCCTGCAGCTGTGTTCTCTATGCAAGCACAGCTCTGGCATTCTCCTACCTGGAAGTACAGCTCTGGAGTAGTTTCCCTTCCGTCTCCATCTCAGTCATCTGTAGTACATAATAGCCTCAGACTCTGAACTATATATACTCTGTACTTACCTCCTGTACTACTCAGTCTGAATATCAACAACCATAGCCATCTTC
>JBBPLV010000383.1:5121-20788 GCA_038089975.1 Boletellus ananiceps | reverse complement strand
GTGGACGTGTGGAGGTAAGTGCGGCACGTGAGTACTGTAAATGTGCCTCCTCGAGGTCCCTCAGTTCAGCGAGACATTGGAAGCGAGTGGAAAGAGAGTTGGCAAGATTATTGAGGAAGAGTGGCTTGTTGGGGTGATCATGAGGGGTGAGTTATACAGCTTCCCTGTACCTCGAGATAGCACCATCGAATATCTTGGCTCGCCGAGAACCTGGAAGCGATCAAGAAAGGAGCTCGCAAAGTTGGTCAGACCCATGGGCTTCTCAGGGTGATCGTTGGGAGTGTGTCTTAAAGCTCCCTCATGCAGTGAAATCGCTTCCAGGAGATCACTCCGAATGCCAAGACGCCGGAAACGAGTCTCCAGAGTGACAGCGAGGTTACACAGGAACCGAGGTTTGTAAAAGTGACCGTCAGGGATGGCCTGTATAGCCTCGCGGTGTCTCGAAATTGCATCCTCGAGATCACTCAGCTCGCCGGAATGATCAAAGCGAAAAGCACAGGAAAGAGCAAGGTTGTTCAGACGGACATGCTTGTCGGGGTGATCGTCTGGGGTGAGGCGAATAGCCTCCCTGTGGTTTGAAATTGCTTCCTCAAGATCACTCAGTTCGCCGCACTGACGGAAACGGTTGGCAAAAGAGGTGGCGAGATTGGTTAGATAGTGGGCTTTGCCTGGGTGATTCTCCGAAATGAACTGTACGGCCTCCTTGTGTCTCCCAATCGCCTCCTCGAGGGAACTCAACTCTCCAAAACGCTCGAAATGGGCGTTGAGAGAAGCAGCAAGGCCTCCCAGAGTGTCTGGTTTATCAAGGTGACCATCGGGGATGCACCACAAAGCTTCTGTGTACCTGGAAATTGCCTCCTCGAGGTCACTCAGCCCACCAAGTCGTTCGAAACGATGGGAGAGAGTGATGGCGAAGTTGTTTAGGTAGATGTGCTTGTCAGGGTGATCATCGGGAGTAAGCCCAAGAACTTCCCTGTACTTTGAAATTGCTTCCTCGAGGTCACTCAGCTCATCAGGTCGACGGAAACGATCGCGAAGGGAGCTGGCAAGGCCATCCAACGAGAGACATCTGTTAGGGAGACCGTCAGGGTTGAATGATAAAGCTTCTCTGAACTTTGAAATCACTTCCTCGAGGTCACTCCGTTCACCAAAGTGTTTGAAACGGACTCTAAAGGAAGCGGCCAGGTTGCTTAAGCAGATGGGCTTGTTAGGGTGCGCATTAGGAATGAGCAAAAGAGCTTCCTTGGATTTCGAGATCGCTTCCTCGAGGTCACTCCGCTCTCCCAGAAGCTCAAACCGAGTCCTGAAGGAAGCACCAAGGTTGCTTAAACAAACGGGCTTGTTGGGGTGCTCATCAGGAATGAGTGACCAAGGACCGGGCAAGGTTGATCAGTCGAACGTATTTGGAGTGGTGTCCATCATAAGTGAGTTGTAAAGCTTCCCTGCACTTTGAGATCGCTTCCTCGAGGTCGCCCTGTTCGCCAAGACGTTCGAAGCGGGTGAGGAGGGTACTGGCAAGGTGGCCTAGTTGATTGTGCTTGTCGGGATGACTATCAGGGGTGAGCCTTAATGCATTACTGTGCCCCAAAATCGTTTCCTCGAGGTCACTCAGCACGCCAAGACGCATAAAACGATGGGAAATGGAAACGGCGAGATTGAGCAGCAAGAAGGGTTTGTCGGGATGGTCATCTGGGGTGAGCTGAATGGATTCCCTGCAACTGGAGATCATTTGCTCGAGGTCGCTCAGTTCGCCGATGCGATGGAAGCGATCGCGGAGAAGGCAAGCGAGTAGGTTTAAGCTGAGAGCTTTGTCAGCATGGTCGTCAGGAGCGAAGCGTAAAGCTTCTTTCTGGTTGGAAATTGCCTCGTCGAGGTCACGAAGCATCCCAAGCCGCTGAAATCGAGTGGCGAAACACTTGGCATAGTTGTTCAAGTGGATGAATCTGTCTGGGTGATCATCTGGGGTGAGTTGTATGGACTCCTTCTGTCTGGAAATTGCTTCTTCGAGGTCACTCAACTCGCCGAAACGTTCAAAGCGGGTGCCAAGAGAGATGACAAGATTGTTTATACGGGTGGACCTTTCACGATGATCATCGGCGGTGAGTCGTAAAGCTTCCTTATGGGTCGAGATCGCTTCCCCGAGGTCATTGAGCTCGCCCATCCGACGGAATCTATGCCACAAAGCAATCCCAAGTCTCATAAGCGCTCCAGGTTCCTGGCGATCCCTAACTGGTGTAACGAGCGCTGCTAAAAGTGAGATCGCGCGGTGGAGATCGGCTAAATCACCAGACTCCTCGAACCGGCGCAACAACTGTACACTGAAAGCCGGTGGATCCTTGTTTGCAGCCCCCAATACAGAATCCTGCTCCTTGAGCGATCGACCATCTTCCTGATCGGTATCCGTTTCATGTCCACAGGCCTGGAGCATAAACATCGCAGCCAGATTCTCATAGCTCCCTGCAGAACTTAGGTTTATCGCATGAGAAAGCAGCGCCTCAGCCTGTGCTGCGTCTTTCTCATGCCGCTGCCCAAATCGCGCTAAAAGCAAGACAGCCAGCTGTATCAATGTGGAAGGGCGGTCAGGATGGCCAATGGGACGGGCAGCGAGTGCGTTGCAGTACAAGGAAAAAGACACGTCGAGGGAAGAGTCGGTGCCAGCGACCTTCCAATGAATGAATTTGGCCGTCGCCAAGTTTGACTGGGCAGCAGCATAACATGAGTTGTCCGGCAAGCAAATGCTTAACGCATGTTCGAATCGATCTATGGAATAGTCGAGGTCCCTTCGTTTACCGTGCCTTCGGTAACACGACAGAGCACAGTGGCCTCGATTCGTCGCTTCTTCAAGATCGCCAATCGGTGCAGTAGTTGACTACGAGAATACAATAATGAAGAGAGATATCATTGACGTGGGACACCTACTTACGCGATAAGGATTAAGGGCCCTCGGCCCTCTCTGTCCAGTCGTCACCAAAAGGGATGAACACGAAGATACGACATCCCCTTCTTCTGGGGAAAAGGTGAATGCTGTCATTGTGTAAGCGAGAAGATTTGTATGCGATATCTCATCTACTAACACTGGTCCTCTAAGCTCTGGTCCAGCAGTCGTTGAGCGGTAGTTGTCAAGGTTCGTAGCTGCTCGCCATCACCCAACACTGGCTTGAATCCGAAGGATGCATAAATCCCAAAGTGGATGCCAGTAGACAGATCCGTAGGTCTGTAACCGTCGTTAAAATGAACACAGGTGAGGATGGATAATCTTACAACGGGATTGGCTCATCCCACTCAACGACATCATTGTTCACTGAAACGGGCGTGTTCGCGGTTCTCCATTCTAGACCACTGTGCTGTACCGCGACGTAAAAGCCGGCGGGTATTTGTCTAAGACCAACTGCAACATCCGTCGCCCGGATACCTGGCTTGCCGTAAGCGATTCCTGCGAAGGACGGAGAGAAGTAAAATTCATACTTGCAATAACCAGTAATTCTTCATCCCGGTCCGGGTGCGCCACGG
Source organism: Boletellus ananiceps (assembly GCA_038089975.1). Taxonomy (NCBI): domain Eukaryota; kingdom Fungi; phylum Basidiomycota; class Agaricomycetes; order Boletales; family Boletaceae; genus Boletellus; species Boletellus ananiceps. The sequence continues at coordinate 17,278 of JBBPLV010000383.1, read as the reverse complement.
AGCCAAGGGCAGGGGGTATCTCTTGTACTCCACCACCTTCCTCCCGCCCAATGACGGTGACATTAGGTGCTTGCGAGCCATGCTGCTGGATGGGTTAGATCGGTGAACTTGGGACGAGGCATGACGACGTACATTCAGAGCAGTAAATGGCTTTGACTCCGAATATTGCTGTCGCTCTCTGGTGCTTGAGCTGCTGGCCATCAGTATTCACAACGGAAGATGGGATGCTAGGAGAACGCCCCCAACATCGCAGGAGGCGGTGTGCACGCAACCGGGCGAGGCTGTACCCTGGACCCGGTGGTTCGAGAAACCACAAGCCTGTTATGTAACTGTCTGGCAAAGCTTATGTAGTTGCAGTAGTTGGTCAACTCAAGCCACATCCTACCAAAGTGGACTCGGCCGGTGTGAACTCGAGTGGCATGGTGAAGAAACGCATATACTCCACTCCAAATGGCGACGTACTACCCCTAGCCGGTGTTGCCAGTGTCAAGCGGAAGAAACCAAATTTGCCATGCGTGTTCGTCGTATTGATCTCGGTCTTGTTTCTCCTCGTCTCGCCTCTCAGGCCCTCTACACTCCTTGCTGGTAGAGTAGCAGATACCTCTAGAACGCAAGCCATAGAAAGACCTGCGGTGATTAAGACGGGACTTGCTGGAAATGGACGGACAGACGACGTCTTGTGGGACAAGTACAGTCTAGTGCTGAAAGGGCAGCGCATCTTCATTCAGTACGTTCACTTGGCATCTTCCCCATGTCCTGTGCGTCATGCTCGGTGCTGTTTGCCAGTTCCGGAGAGTTTCATCCATTCCGTTTACCGGTTCCTGGTTTATGGCTTGACGTACTGCAAAGAATCAAGGCCGCGGGATTCAACGCCATCAGTATCTATACTCATATGGGATTGATCAACCCCTCACCTGGAGTTGTCGACTTCAATGACTACCGTGCTCTCGTACCACTTTATCAGGCTGCAAAGCAGACAGGCATTTGGATCGTCCTTCGTCCTGGCAAGAATACTTCTTTTCCGGTATTGAATTCGTCATCACGCTTCTTCAGGTCCGTACATCAACGCTGAAACAACTGCGGGAGGTATTGCACACTGGATAACATCTCAAGTGGCTGGTGAGCTCCGGACGAATGCAACGGATTGGAAGGCGGCGTGGCAAGAGTATGTACAAGGAATAATCAAAGAGACAGTACCATATCAGATCAATCATGGAGGGCCAGTTATCGGTGAGCTGGTCATGTTTTGCGTCTCTTGAGCAGATTTGACTTGGTGTTTTATTCTAGCAATCCAACTCGGTCTGTATTGTGCCTCATTTGCGAAAAGGGCCATGGCTGACCCTTTATACTTCTTCCAGATAACGAATACTCTCAATCACCGATCTCGCATGCAGAATATTTCGTAGACCTTGAGACCGCCTTCTACAACTCTGGTATCGTTGTACCCCTGACAGCAAACGATGCCGGGACAAAGAGAAATTGGATAAACGGGACTGTGCGTATAATTTACTCTCAGCAGAGTACTATCTGATATCTGTTCTGTAGGGTGCTGTTGACATTTACGGGTACTTGCAAATCATCGACTGAATGGCGACCACTGACTTTATACTTTCATGCAAAGTCTCGATGCATATCCGCAAGGCTTTGATTGCTCAAACCCAACTGCATGGAATCCAGTGGAAAAAGATTACTTTGGTTACCACAAAGGTATGGAAAGGATTCTTTCTGTTCCGTCTTAGTTTGTTCATGTCGTCTCCAGGTGTTAATCCCGAACAGCCATGGTATTTTCCTGAAGTTGGGCCCACATTCGCAACATTTGTATAGCGTAGTAATTGCGATTTAGTTCCAGGCTGGTGCTTTCGATGCATGGGGTCCCACCGCTCCAGGTATACCTACCAATCCGCGCAACAGGATAGAGCTGACGTGGTGTTCAAGGTTATGATCAATGTCGTGTCCTCACCGGTGCTGACTTTGAGAATGTCTTCAATCTCAACCTCTGGGCTTCGAACGCCAAGTTGATTAACTACTACATGCTCTACGGGTATGATCATGTACTCCGCCTGGACCTCATTTACTAGACCTTCACAGGGGCACCTCGTGGGGTGGTCTGCCTTTCCCGGGCGTTTACAGTGAGTATCCCTTGATATTCCCCTTCCCAGTGCATGACAGAATTCCAGCATCATATGACTACGGAAGTGCGATTGCGGAGAATCGAGTGTTGACCGACAAGTATGCTGAACTCAAGCGACAAGGGCTCTTCCTCCGTAGTTCCCCAGAGTTTTACAAGACGGACTATGTCGGTGACAGTACCACTGGTAGTGTCGTGGTGACAAGTGATTCTGCGTTCGTCACTTTGTTGACCAATCCTGACACAAGAGCGTCATTTTTCATCGCCAGACAAAGCGACTCCACCTCGACGTGAGTAGTATCATGTATTATTGAGTGCTACTGAGAGGGACAACACTCACAGGGCAACGACGAATTTCAAGTTGAACGTGACCACATCGGTTGGCTCGTTCCAGATTCCACGAGTCGCTTCTGCAATTACCCTCAGCGGTCGGCAGTCGAAAATAATTGTCACAGATTATTCCTTCGGCTCGTCCAAAGTCCTCTACTCCACCGCGCAAGTCCTCTATGCGGGCATGATTGGCAACAGAGACGTCCTATTCTTGTATGGCGACCCCAGCCAGGAGCACGAAATTGCTCTTTCTCTCGCAGGAATACCACGACTGCAGGCACAAAGTGCTCGTATTTCTCATATCGAGCTCAACGGTGTTTCGACGATAAACTTCCTTTCGGGGATAGAAGGTCTTGTGACCGTCTGGGACTCGAGTGAGCAATTAGTTCTCTACAGCGACACCACCACAGCAGGCACGTTCTGGTCCCCGGAAATCCCCACGGATTTGTCAGATCAGTTTGCAAATTACTGGCAATATGGCACCAATACTTCTGTCCTGATCGGAGGGCCCTACCTTGTCCGGAACGCGACAATCTCAGGCTCAACACTTGCTATCCGCGGTGATCTGTATGAGGGCGTGAGGTTGATTGTCATTGCACCAGACACTATAAATGCCGTGACCTGGAATGGAATACCTGTTTCCGCAGATGTTGCAGCGACCACTTCTGTCACCCAACAAGGCGGGTTTGCCGCTCAAATATCCCCTTCCGTATCAGCACTGGCGGTCGTCGTCCCTCGGTTGACAAACTGGAAGTACGCGAACAGCTTGCCGGAAATTGAACCTGACTTCTCAGACGCTCATTGGACGATTGCAAATCGCACGGAAACCAACATACCCTTCAAACCCTATTATGGAGATGGCCGTATTCTATATGGCTGCGACTACGAATAGTAAGGAGTTGCTCTCTCTATCATCGTTCATTGGCCCAAGACATGCAATAGTTGTGAGAACATTGTCCTCTGGCGTGGACACTTCATTGCCACTGAGGATACAAAGTCTGTTAACCTTTCCATTAACGGCGGTGAAGGTGCGTCCGAGGTCTCGTCGAACAGAAATCAAGGCTTCATAAACTCCCGCTAATCAGCTTTCGCCGCGAGCGTCTGGGTGAACGATGTTTTTTTGAACACTTCGTACGGAAAGTAAGATTCCGTCGTCTGTTGTGATGATGCACTAACAATTGACGACCTACTAAGTTCGACCAACAATCGAAATATCTTGGAAGAGACTGACAAGAAGTTTTACTTTCCACCTGGCTCCCTTCGTTACGACCAGGGCAATGTCATTACTATTCTCCAGGTTAGTTGCCTATCACAGCCCGTACAACGCATTGACAGTTAGACTAGGATAACATGGGCCTGAACCAGAACGGAGGTACGATTGTTGGTGTTAGTTAATTCAGTTGGCCAATGAGGGCTTGCAGACACCCATGTTGATGAAGAGAAGTCACCCCGAGGAGTTCGCGGTTTCATGCTTGACGCGGGCGACTTTGGGGAGTGGAAAGTGCAAGGAAAAGTTGGAGGGTATTCAAAGTTTGTCGCACGTTCAGGCAACAGTGGATCTTCGTTATTGACCTTTGGGCCAGCTTCCCGGACAAAGTCAGGGGCGTCCTCAATGAAGGCGGTCTGTACGGCGAGCGATTGGGCTGGCATCTTCCGGGATATGACACATCGTCGTGGGAGACGAGGGATCTTTCCCAAGGCCTTCCCAACACCGCTGCAGGGGTTGGATTTTTCGTGATTACGTTTGACCTTCACATCTCTGAGGAACTTGATGTTCCCATGTCGTTCACATTTGATCGATCTTTTCAGCCTTATCGTGCCCAACTCTATGTGAACGGGTGGATGGTGGGAAAGAGGGTTGCAAACCTTGGGCGAGTGCACTTCAATGTTCGCATCCGAGTCTTCGACAACTGACACGAGACGCAAGACCGCAGTACAAGTTCCCCGTCCCACAGGGTATTCTCAACTATAATGGTGCCAAGTACGCTGATTTGTCTAGTCGAGGCCCTCACCGTGTTTCTCTGACAATTCGCTAGCACTGTTGCGGTGGCTCTGTGGGCCATGGAACCCGTCCAGATATCGCCCACGCTGGAGTTGACGATTGATAGCGTATATGAAGGAGGGGTAGGAAGTATTGAGCTGAACAACCCGGGATGGTCAGCGATAGGTAGGGAGTAAAGGTACGGGGATGGAGCGCTCGATATCGTGGTTGTTGGCAGTGCAATATCATCCGTACACCCGACAAGCCATTGGCTCGCTTGAATCGAGTCCTTGGGTCCATGGATAGCCAGAAGCAGAAAAAAATTGGAGTCCGAATCAACGCCGCCAACTCATGCTATCATCCATGAAAATCACCGGTTGGCTCTGGTGTTTGTGGACTCGCTGCGACGCAAGTTGGACAAGCCAAGGTCGTCCACTCATCGCGATCGTAGTTACTAGCAGCCTCAGGTGGATACAAGGACATCATTCGAAACGAACGACTCGACGTCCACAGGCGCACACAAAGCCGAACACCCCACCGTCCACTAAAGTGAATCCTTTTCCCTCTAATTTCGTAGGTTCAAACCGCCGACGATGGAGTGTGCTTGACGCGGACGTGACCTGCAACTTCTGGGATGCGTCTCATTCCACTGCATGTCTAAACACTCCTCCCTTCCTAGCCAGCTGCCCGGACACCATACTTGCTCTAACGCAGGTGATGTTCGACATCCCTAGAACTATAGTGTCTTCAAGTGGGGGTGTCTTCGCGTTTGTTGGTACGTTGAGGCTACTGTATGACGTCGATTCAACACATGCGTCCCGAGGCTCTTGGTCGATGAGGACGACTATCATGAAGATTGCCCCGTTGCCCACTGCTCGAGAAGGGTGCCTGGATGCGTTTCACGATGATCGTCTCATTCAATGTATGACCATTTTTGTTCTCGTTCAGGTCTCGTCTGTCTACTTCACCTGGCCAGTGCTGTTAGCCAATGACTGTGGCGCCTTGGAAAATGTCTATTTGAGATCCAGAGTGCATTTGTTTGTATGCATAAGTCCCGTCTGATTCCAGACGTGTGCAGCTCATGTGAGGTTCGTGAGTAACTGTAATCTAGGCTACGCGTAAGTCTTCCCTGGCCGATGATCAAAGTAGGGAGGTATGATTCGAATCCCTTGCCAGCACAAACTTAAACGATCATTATATGCGTTTTGTCTAGTCGTCGGTACGTCTGCCCCGTTCTAGAGAAGCTTCCGGAGAGTCAGCTTCCCTCGTCGACGCCTACCACGACCAGCCGCATACTCAGCTTTGATCATATCATCATGGCATGCCACTCGGATGCGACGCTCACTCTCCTCCAGGCGGGCCGTGAAACAACAGAGGGGGAAGAGAGGATCCTTGGCCGGTTTACGTGGAACCGTGACGAGAATCTGACGAGTCGACGTGAGTCTCATAACGCAAGTGCCATGCGGTGATTTTTCTTCCTTTCCCTTGCTCTTTCCCTGGCACTCTGGATCCACTTCAGCAGGTGATGCCGAGAAGTCGATTCCGCTCGGTCGGGCTGCGACTATTTGACGTTTCGGCGACGACCTACCGTACGTACAAGGCCGGCGCGAACCGGGTATCGTTGTGAATCTCCGCGTTTCCCCTGCTGTGATGACGGACTATGCGTTGCACCACGGACGGGGCATTTCAAGCGAACACGCCTCATGCGCACCACATGCACAAGACACGTATGTATGGGCCATTTTTGGTGATGCCCCACTGCGAGCAAGCTTGAAACGCCACTTGCCTTCTCTCTCGCTTTCTCAGACGACATGAATCACTTGCAGGCTCGGCCCGGTCTTGCTCGCCCTAGATCAACCTGCGAAATCGGCTCGCGAGATGCCCAGTACAACCTACCCCGTGCCCAATTGGAAGGTGAGCTCCCTCACGCTCACGCATGATATCGATCGCTTGGTTCATTCCTCCCACACGCTATCCGACTGCTCACATCACACCCCCACTGTTCACCCTCTCCCCTTGCCCACTCTCCACACGCCCCTGATGCGCTCGAGCGGAGCGAGGCTAGCAACGTGCTTCGCACAGTCCTGCCATTCGCCCTCGGGTCTTTGGTGCCCAGACGGCAACGTCCCCGGGCCGCGGCCCAGTAGTGCGTCATCATCGGTTAGAATGAACAAATGATCGATTATTGTAAAAGCAGACCACCATGCAGAAAGTCGAGATAGGGACACACCAGAAGTCTTGAGGATCGGGAAGAAGCGTCAGATCTTTCTTTTGGTAGATTGTAAGGCTAGTAGTCGGTGGTATCGATGGCGCCACTATACTATATATAGTGTATGTATGCATGCATGTATGTGTATGTCCTTATTTTTACAAAGTACAGGTAGCGCTACGAGTGGACTCACTTTATGTACGTGTGCGAGTGCCCCAACTTCGTGGAGTCATAAAGAAAAGATATTTGGGTAAACAAGCACTTGTGCTCAGCACGATGTGTGGACAAAGCAAATAAAAAAGCAATAGATCATCGATCATCAATGCTTGGCCGGAAGCTCAAACGTGACGCGCACTTTTGATGAAGACTCGTCTTCGTCCACTATGGGGAAGTCGCCACCCACCTGATTAATCGGGGACGAGGTCTCATTTTGTGACACCACGCCATTGCGCGGCGTGGTCATGCCAGACGGAGGCTCATCTATAAATCGGATAGAGCGTGCAGGGGACACCTCGCGAGAACGTTGAGCCAGTAGTAGCGATTCGAGCCGTCGATGCTGGATAGAGGAACGGGGGGAGAGACCGCTGCTGCTTCTGCGCTGTGGACGTATGCTCCTGCCTCGTCGGTCGACGTCCTCGGGCCCGTCTTGCGCTTGCTCAGGCTCCGCCGCCACGGGCAACGGCGTGGGGGTAGACATGGGCATCGTGTCCAAGGGTGACTGAGAAAATGAGCGACCAGCGTCGGTGGGTTTTACCACGGCCTTGCCCTTGCTCAACTTGGCGTGCTCCCCCCGCTCGGGCACCGCGGACGAACCAGTGGCTACATCGTCCCTGCTATCTTCGGATGCCCACCCTTCTTCGTCATCGGGCTCGCCTTCTGCGTGCGTCTCGCTGGCGGCTTCTTCCATCGAAACCTCGGCTGTGGGGGACTCCATTTGATGTTCAACACTGAGAATGGAGACATCGTGTTCGCCTGCCCGCTCCACATTGTTCGGGGCGCGATCGGGAGTATGACGTGGCTGGTGAACGTAAGGGCGAACTATCCTCGATAAATTTCCAAGGGGGGCAGAACTCTCGCGCGTATTTGCATGACGAATTGTTTTGACGTCGACCTCGTATAAAGCCATCAGCACGCGCGCTGTTTGAAATGCTGCCCACACCCACCTCTTCTCCAGGCCCACCGCGCCGCTCAATGACAATGTCCGAACCCTCCCTCCACTCCATCACGGTCTTGATTCCGTCGGGCGGCGTCTGCGCCTTGCTCGCCTCGTCAGCTTGCAGCATGTCCTCTTTGACGTCAAAGCTCGTGCGTCTGCTCTCCATGATCGTTTTTTCTTCCTCCGTCAGTCCAGCGCGTCCATTCTCCATGGTATTTATGTCATGATCTCGATTGATGACGACATCCTCAGCACGCGTAACAAGTCGCGTGAGAGTAGCCCAATCCGGGCCGGATGCATGCCGGGACCACGTCCGCGAAGAGACGGAATGGACGCGACGTCCAAGGGAGAAGAACGGGATGGACAATCCGTGTATCGCAACGCTGCAGAGCACTATAAAAGCAACGATGGGCTGTATCGTGGATGCCAGGAACTCTGCCCTGTTGGCGGGAGGGTTGGAGGGCTTAGGGAGGTTCTGTACTGCAAAAGTGGAGATATATACAGCCCCTATGTACAAGTCAGCGTGATGCAGTCGACCACGATGCGTGTTCGACTCACCGATGCCCACCGGGCCAAAATGACCGCTGAAAAGAGCCTCCCGGAACGTCTTAATGTCGGGTATGAACTTGTATAAGGCCATCATGACAGGAAGGCGTTTGAGCAACAGGATGAGTATAGCCATGGGGATAAGGTGGCCGACGCTCAGTGTCAAAGTCTCGTTGGTGAAGCTATCAAAGGGCATCCATGCACCTACGTACACGAACGAAGCAACGTTGAACAGCAAATCAATCACTGAACTGAACACTGCTTCCTCTGTCTGTCGATTGAAGAAACCGTCCCACGCAAAGGCTGTCCCACAGCAAAAGGCGGCAAGGAGGTCGTCGGAGCCGAGTATTGTCATGATACCGATTGTGAGAAATGCGAGCGAGACGTACTGCGCAACATACGACTGGCGGTCAATCAAGTCATTACGTTGGCAGAACTTCATAAGGTATCGAAATCCGAAACCCAAGGCTGACCCAAAGACGACACTGAGGAAAATCTCGACTGCGCGGTTTCATGAGCATATACCCAGAGACGAAGAAGAGAACTGACAAAGCCAGAGATACAGAACCCAATCTTTGATGGCACCGCCAGGGGTAGAATCCAATATGAGGTAAAGGGCAAGGAAAAGGAATGGATAAGCGGCTCCATCGTTGCATCCACACTCTGCGGACAGCAGATGGCGGATATGCGCGGGCACGTGCTTGTCTGCGTACTTGCCACCAACAACGGCTGCAGCCAGGATGGGATCCGTGGGTGTTAGACATGCACCGACGGCAAGACTAGAAAGGAAGTCGAGTCCCGGAATGAAGGCATAAATTAAGCCAGCAGACACAAACCACCCCTATAGTCGTGGTTAGAGGAAAATGCGAGATGAACGCCGAAATGAATATGCGACGCACCCACGCCATTACAGGTCCGAGGAGGAAGAACAAGCTCTTCCAGTGGCGGGCGACATAAGCCTTTGGAAGCTCGACGCCGATAGCAAACACGCCGATCGCAAGAACGACACGGGTAAACTCGAGGGTGATGGTATTGGATATTTCCTCGTTACCATTGGCCCAGCTGCGGGGGTCAAATACTCCAGCACCATAGGGTCCTGGGTTGAACGTTGATTGATCAGAGCAAGGAGTAAACGTTCGAAAGCAGACACTTGCCTATAACGACACCGAAGAGGAATGCCCAGCAGGCCTCGCCTATGTACAGCTAGAACGATGATGAGTCTCGCCGAAGATGTCGTTTGCGCACGACTGACCTTTTCACGGATGAAAAGAGAAAACATGCCAAACTAGGGTGAAAGAAGCGATTTTCATCAGGGTGAAGAAATAAGAGGGTGGTGAACTGACCACGACCACAAACCCGCCCAAACACGCATAGGCGATATGGGGGATTGTTGGTGCAAGCTACACGGCGGTGAGCGGGTGATAGACGACAGGGGAGTGACGTGAGGGCTCACCGGATGAAACAACATGACATGAAGCGCGTGAAGAGGAAAGGCGAGCGAACGAGCGAGTCGTGACCGTCGTGGATGGCGTGCAGGATGATACCGACGGTGGTCCTGGGTGGTAGGAGACAAAGAAAGGCAAAACCGAAAGGACAAAGTGTCTGATAATTACGTCAGCACACCGGAGGGTCGAGGGAGGGACAAGTCCGACTGGCGAGGAGCACGAGCCCGGATTTATAGGAAAAAACAGGACTCAGGATCGTGATGGCACATTCCCGAGTTCCCGTCTCGTTTCGGAGTTATATGTCGACAGAACGGCATCCCCGTTGCTGCGCTTACTCGGTTCTGACTGTCCGTGGTACAGGACATAGCCCGCGGTTGCTCGTTATGGCGGTTCGATATATCCCCTGTTATCGGCAGACCAGCGTCCCCCTCAGGTGCAAGTCTCTATCCCCACCGCGTACGAAACGTATAACGTTTGTGCGACAAAATTTTACGTCCCATTGGGTGGGTGCCTCGTCGCTGCCATCGACCAGGCACTCAAATCGGTCGCTGTCGCGTAATGGCCTGCCAAGGTTAAACTAGAAGCCGAGACCATGTCACGCGTTCCTTCTCAGGTTTTATAGGCTTGGAGGCAAGCCGTCGGATCGTCTGCGGGAACCGAGACAGTCCGCCCAGTCTTGATCCCACGTCGTGCAAGGTTACTTTGCATCTCCAACACGGTGCTGATGGTACTGTGATCCGCCGTGCATATGCCATGATGACGGCTCGAGTTTACTAAATCTGTCACTTGGCTTTTTTTTTTTCACTAAACCCTCGGAAGGTCAGCGCACGCATGACACACGCAAACTCGAGTGTACGGTTTCACAGCATGGAGACCAGAGCGACCCCCATTCATTTTACCAGGGACCATCGATACGCTGCTATCGCAGATACGAACACGCTCCGGATATGGCTAGCTTGGACCCACTGGCACCTGAGAAGGTTATTAAAGGATTGCCGGTTCTTCCCGGACCCGAGCGCACTACCACGCTGGTACAGCCTCGCCGAGTGTTCTCACCCGGTTTTCGACGACTCGGAGGCCGCCGACACAACCTCGTCAAAGCAACCCGCACAATCAGTGGTCTCTCACCTCTAAGCGTTTCAGTGTGTCTGTACTTCGCCGTCGATCCTGTCGATTAATGCGACCGTTTCGTCCCTCTCAGGTTGATCGTCTGTGTTTCCTTGGTTGGGATCCTTTCCTCCGAAGACTATTCTTTTCATTCGCCATCAATCCGCAGGACAATCGATAATGCCGCACTTCTTCCATTGAATTCCGTACGACTTCATATCTCGAGGTTCACTGTTCTGCCAGATGCTATATACGCTCCGAGTTCGCGGCAAAACATGCGCACGCAACACGGTAAAACACGGTTTTAGAGTGGCTTGTTCTTCAACCACTTCTGCACGGGCTCGAGCGCTTCGGGCTTATCAAACGGTACCTATCCCTTCTTCAGCGATCATCCTCCGATTCAAACGTTACAACCACCATATGTCCGGCCGCATCGACAGTGCAAACGTTAAACCATGTGCACTCCTCGCCTTGCCAGCGACGCGCCCGTCCACCTCCCATTCTCTCAACGGCTGACTCACAAGTGCACGCCGTCCAGACCTAGGTCAGCACGCGCACGCCACGCTCCAGGACCTGAGCGATATAGGAATCCGTCGCGTGATATTCGTTCAACTTGGCCCCGAACGCAGAGAAGACATTGCTGTTGCATATCTGGAAACCCGCAAGAACGTTTGCGCTCACACCAAGCTGCTCGCGGACAGTTGCGTTGGGAAGGTAACCAATCAAGTACCTAGCATGCGGTCATCCACGGATGTCGTGGTAAAACGGGTGTGGCTTCTTACTGCATCACTGGGTAGCAGAGGTCAGATGGGTCAGCCTCCGTGCTCAGTGATGTCGTATGGATCCAACCCTGGAAAACAACGATCAGTGACACGTCTACACAGCCTGTGGCTTGCCGTGTGTACCAGAATTGGGATAAGGTCCAGCGATCTCGTCACAGAAATTGACTGTTGCAGAACAACGCAGGGTATCAAAGCGGTCGATACACGACTCGAGAACCCCTTTCTTGCACGCAGACAGCTACATCCAACACTGATCAATGGATGGCATTCTACAGGGACAATGACTCTCTTGCTTCATTCCCATGCACGTGCTTTTTCGACGCGTAAACGAATGGTTCTGTAGGCCTGCACACGGCTCACCTGATGTTGGAAATCGGAGGCAAAACGGAAGCGGTCGTACACTGGACGTCGATGTACTACAGCGTCTGGACAGTGATTAACGAGACCGTTCCCTGGCCACGAGCCTATCAGTC
>JBBPLV010000382.1:0-20797 GCA_038089975.1 Boletellus ananiceps | reverse complement strand
GGAGTAAAGCGAGCGCCACTCTGGGCCGTAGAGTAGGGAAGGTATCCAGAGGTTGTTGAGAGCGTGAAGGTGGAGCTCGTTTACCTTGAAAAAGGACGCGTATGTGCGGATTTTGGCCAATACTTGGATCAGCAACGTTTGGCTAACTGGACAGGTGTTTACCAAAGAATTCAGCCGTGTACCAATGGCGTCCGACATCGAGCATAAAGCTTCGTACCTCGCTGCCGGGACCATCAGTGCCATTGCCAGCTGGGATAGTGTACATTCCATTGTGGTCTGGGGCAGAAAGTGCGAGCTGTTGGAGCAGCGTCTGTGTTCCCCACCAAACACCAATTGGCCCAGATCCAGATATAATATACGACGCGTTCGTGATTAGAAAGTCATAGGCCGGATTACTGTGCCGGGTCGGTGTCTGGTAGTACCACTGGTAGAAACGCCTTGCAACACGGTTCGGTCACATGACACGGTTCTGGTCCGAGCGGAACGCGACGGGACTCGGATCGAAGGGAAAGCGTATCCCAGACGAGCACATACCGGTGTAGACAAGCTGGAACAGGGACTGTACCGTGAGGCGATAACCGAAACCACATCTTCCTCTCGTCATCTTCGTCGGTTGTATTGCGGAAAAATCTATCCGAATAGACAGAGACAGTCGCTCCACGAAACCATCAATGCATCATGGGCCGCGTTCACGTTTCCAGTGACAACGGCAGTCAGCAAGAAGAAAGGCAATACAGACGAGCCATGACTCTCAGACACGGCCTCTTCACTTGCTGTATTTTACTTCTCGATGATGACAACAAAACTACGGAACTAGGGCATCCCTAGATCTATTTGGAGGTGTTGGCTCTGGTTGAGCTCAAATGCAACAGCGACTATCAGAGTGTTTTAGTGGCACGGTTGTTGAACCTCACGACAGTACTCACCTCACGTAGTCTTCGTACAGGGATTCATCCAGGGGACTGACTCGTACAAACGATGGTGTGACTCTGGGCAGCGAATGTACTCTCTATCTCCAGACAACGCGGGCAGGCCGAGACGCGTACCAAGAAATAGGAGCTACATGTACGTGAAACACTAGAAACCTACGTCAAATGTAAGCCATGAATCCCGATATCATGAAGCATGCTCGGAGGAAACAAGAGTAATATACAAGAACATCGGTGTGGGGAGAACCTACGTCAATCGAAAGTGTCGGTATACGCAAACTCGATCCGTTTCTCCAACAACACCTCCTGGGCTACCTTTACAGTCATTGACATCAATCACCGGATATCCAAACACTCTCGTGGCACCGAGTGACCATCTGGTGCGTGACCGAATCATCCAAGTACCTTCCAGTTGGAGTAGTATCAGTACTCATTGTGTCTGTCACTCATTCCACTAGCAGTTTCCGTCAATCGTCTGTTCTCTGTAAGCCTATTTTGGCCGTGCGGTCGGAGACTGGCGCCAACTTGCCCACTCTTCGCTTCCTTCATCAGAACCACCGTTGAACCGCAAACCATGGAAGCCAGGTATGGGTGGGATTGTACTATGTTCCTTAGGGTACTCGCTGTTTTCAAGGCGGAAGCAACTCCTCGAAGACCCGAATGCCTACCCAGAGTTCTACAAACCCGGGCAAAAACCTTCTCAACAAGTTTCCAATGCTGTTGTGAGTAAACGTCTCGTGTCCGGAGAAGCGCCTATCTTAGTTCGATTAGACCATATCATCTTCCAGCTCTAGATCTTCTGAGCCCAAATCCATACTGCCCGCCGCCAAGAGCCACAACAAAAACGGTCTAGTCATCATTTCTTCGGACGAAGAGGACGGAGCGTAAGTTTTTGCGTCTGGCCGTTTTCTTGCTCATGTCTTGACGTAACCAGCCCGGCACAAACATCTTTACACGGCCCTCTTTTGATGATGACAAAGCGGTTGGAAAGGCTCTCGACCGGGGCGCTCCCCCCGCGCCGCCGCAACGAACAGCTGTGTCAGCTCCCATCGAGCTCCATACAGAAGCTCGTGTTCCCAGTAACCCCAATGTTCCGACATGGAAGACCTTCGATCAACCCGAGGAGCGTGTACTGCACGACCCTTATATGTCTGCTGTTGAGGCAGAGGAGGCCCTGCGTGCGTCGGTCGAGGACAGCGTGAACAACACCGAAGAGACAGCGATCGACATGAGCGAAGCTATCGTACCTGGCTTCGCGGATGGCATCGTATTATTGCTTCATCAAGTAATCGGGCGGAACTAAATGCGCGAGCGCGAGACCGGCAAGAAAATTGGAAGGATATTGGCTGACGACATGGGGTGAGTGGGCAAGCTGAAGGAATGATTGACTCTAACAAAGTACAGTCCCAGAAAAACTATCCAGACGCTCACCCGTACTGTCGATGGTCGGGCCAAGAAATCCGACAAAGAGGATGGGTGGACTGTCAGTACGCTGTAAGGCTAAGATCACGTATTCGTCGCGTGAGATGACATTCATCTTCTTGTGTTCTAGCGTTGTCTGTCCCGTTTCTCTTGTCTCACAATGGGCTGCTGAAATATCGCGTATGGCGGTTGGGCTCCGCGTCATAGAGCATCACGGCCAAAGCCGCACGACGGATCCTTCGGTGTTGAAACAAGCCCGCGTTATCGTGACGTCCTGCTCGATTGTTGCTTCTGAACATGCAGCATTTGCTCCCGAAGCCAGGGATGATTCCAAGTCCAAGAAATCCAAACCAAAGGCTATGGCAGCCGCTTCAGACTCGGATTCAGATTTTTCGGAAGGATTTACAAAGGTGGTCAGCAAAAAGAGAGCAGGAAAGTCGAAGGATGCGTTGTTCCGCGTGCACTGGTTCCGCATCGTGCTCGGTACGTGGTGCTTTGTCCGATTTGAAGTGCCGGCTGCTGAAGAATTGTGTACATATAGATGAAGCTCATAATATCAAGAACCAAAATACGAAAAGTGCCATCGCCTGCTGTGCGTTGGAAGGTAAATATAGATGATGTCTCAGTGGGACCCCAATGTCGGTGCCTTTGTGTTCCTTGGTTTACTAGTCTCGTTGACTCGTAATCACCAGGCAAAACAATGTTGAGGAACTTGATTCTTTGATCAAATTCTTGCGGCTCTGAGCTCCCAACGACTGGGAAACCTTCAACGCGCAGATTACAAAGCCCACGAAAGCTGGACGACCTACCCGCGCGCTGAAACGTTTGCGTGTGGGTTTACAATTTATCTTTTGTACAATCCATGCATTTATAGACCGTCGCTGTGCTCTAGGTTGTTTTAAAAGCAGTCATGCTTCGACGTACCAAGAACCAAGTTCTAAACGGAAAGCCGCTGCTTCAGCTTCCTGAACGTATTCTTGAGCTGGTCGAATGCACTTTCAGTGCTTCTGAAAAGGAGTTTTATCGCTTGCTTGAACCAGAATGACTTCGGAGGTGAACAAGCTTGTGCAATCCGGACATGTCAACTACACACATGTGCTAGTTTTATTGCTGAGGCTTCGCCAAGGTGGGTGCCGTGCGTGATTGGAGTCGAGGGGTGGGTTAACTAAAGGGGGTTGGACACCAGCCTGTAACCATCCCTCGCTTGTTTCCAAGGATTATCGCGTGGACAAAGATGCAGCCGAACCTAGGCCTGCTAAAGATGACAAAGATGACACAGAGAACCTCGCAGTCATGTTTGGGCAGCTTGGCGTGTCGGGTTCAAAGTAGTGTTGGCTCTGCCAGACCACGTCCGTCTGTCTTTCTCTATTCTGTCCTACTTTATGCTCATTCTGTCTCCCACAGGAGATGACGCATCGTACTGCAAAGAATGCAAAGCTCTTGCCAGAAAGCGGACCCTACCTCGAGCCTACCTCCCGAGTCTGCCCGGATAAAAAAAATCTTGGACATCCTGAAGAATCGACGAACGCTCCGAAGGAGTGGAAAAGACGATCGTATTCTTGCAGTTCACGACTATGCTGGATTTGATTGAACCATTCCTGAATGCACGTGGCATCAAGCACGTTCGATGTGCGTTCTCGTTGTGCATCGCGAAGAATCGCTGACACATTACATGCCATCAGATAATGGTTCGATGCCCAAGGACAAACGCGAGGCCAGTCTGAAGAAGATTCGGAATAGCAAGACCACACGTTGTGTACTGATTTCGTTCAAGGCGGGGAGTACCGGTGAGTTTTTATGACGTTTCATGATGGCTTTTGAGCCTTCATTGGTTGGGTCCCGGTCTCGGGTCGAGCAATCTGATCCTGTGCGATGTTTTCGCTGAAACCCCTCTCGCTTCTGTTTTGAATGTCGAAATTCCAACTTCCTATTTGGCCTCTGTATAGTATTGATTGTTGATTAAACTTCCGTTCAAACCTTCACTATACGCTCCGATATCCCTCATGTTCGTACTACTGTGCCACTTCCTCGGTTATTAGGTGTTTGGACACGACGTGATCCATCTCACAGGTCTCAACCTCGCCACGTGTAACATGGTTCTTGCAGCCATGTGGTGTGGAATGCAGCGCTCGAGGTGAGTTCTCTACCATTGCGTTTTGGTCATGATGCTGATCGGATATCTCCACTTTCGCGATTTTCAGCTTCCATTTCTCTTGTCCCTTCCCCTTTCTCTTGGCCTGGCTGCTCTGTGTGCAATGGGTCGAATTATGCCTACCTTGTCATCCATTCCGTATTGCGTGACGACGATTCGAATATGCGCTGGAACAGAACCAAGCGTATGATCGTGCACACCGATTTGGACAAACGCGGGACGTGAACATCTACAAGCTCATGATACCCGATACGGTGGAGACTCGGACCTTGGAGGTGAGCATTGTGAACTTTTCTCCGACCGTCAGACGGCTGACTATCGCGACTGCGTTTTTGTTCTGATCTCTCCATTCCGAAACCACCCCCTTGCCTTTCTTGCACACACGCGCACACAGTTTCAAGAAAAGAAGCGGGAACTCGCCAAGGCAGCGCTGAGTGGCGACAAGATCAAGAGCATGAAATTCGGCATGGATGATCTATTGGCACTATTCAAAGGCGGCGGACGGTATGACGGCGATGACGATGACGATTAGTGACTAGATGTGTTGTGTAACGCGACATTGGCAAAGGGAAGAAAGGAAGATGTCCAAACCATGGTTTGATCCAAATGCTGCCGTTTTTATTTGCCTTCCGTCGCTAGGATGATGATTGACTACACGGACGTGCAGTAAAGCGTCTGGTGAGTCTGGCTCAGATGTTAATCATCCACTCAAGCTGACGGTACTGTCTTGTCAAAGTATTCAGGACATCATTGACTGAGACGTTGAGTGATCACGAATCCATAATCGGCGGCTTGTTGGAGGACCTCAAATCAGGGGTAACAGAAATCGTGAGGACCATTCCAGACGCGGCAAATGTTGTCTACACTGACTCCCGTTCCTGCTGAACTTGCCAGTAGGTATCCTCGCCTCCACTCCCTTCGGCATGTTGCGCTTAGTAGTGTAAACATTGCATTCGGGGTTATGGTATGCATTGTCCCGTCTCATTAGCTGTCAACACGTCACATAGATCGCTGGAAAAATGATACATGTACCCTTCTCCACCGATCGTGCCATCGTAATGCGCTGCGAGCTCGTCGACCAACGCGATCAGATACGGCACGTCCACGTTCCCGATCACGCCTATCCCCCCGGGGTACCACATCTTGCCTTCCTGCATGGCCCACCGCCAACGCTATCATCGTCATTTGCCCATTCGCAGTGATCAGCAGTGGCGTAGTGAGCGAACTGGGAGGGCATACCAGATATCGCACGAGCTCCTTGTCTCGTGGCATCACGGACTTCCATGCCTCGTCGCCCGCGCAAAAGATGCGCAGTGAATCGAGTGCATACGGGCCCACGCCGTCGAAATGCAAGTTGGGTGCAGCAGAAACGGCGTGTTCCTTGGACAGGTGAGATGTCAAGGTTACTTCCGAGAAACTTTGGGTGCCCCGATCCTTGAGGAAGTATTCAGACATGTCCTTGAGCCAGCTCGCCCGTTTGTTGTAAAGACCGAGTGGCCTCAGTAGTTCAACGAGCTCGTCTTGCGGGGCTACAGTCCGAATCTCAGAGATGGTCCATGTCCAAGAGGCAACCTTGATTCGATAACTCACCATGCGCGAGATCCCGAGGTGTCGACCAGCGCGATATTAGCTTACAAAAGACAGGGATGGCGGCTTTTCCAGTCGTCACGTTGAGCAGTCGGGCAGCAATGAGCACCTTCCAAACGTCGTCTCGTATACTCTCTGTTTATCAATACGCGAGAAAGAGAGAAGGGCGTTCGTTCATCAGTCCAGCAGATTATGTGGACAAAACTACGCACCCTGTACCAGTATTGGCTTCAGTCGTCTCAGCATGATCATGAGATCGTCGAACAGCCCAGAGTCGTGGTGCCATGACGAGGTACATCCCAGATTGTCCCCAAGTTCTTTCACTGGTTTGCAAAGCAAAACGTCCAGAGCAGGGTCAAAGCAGCAAGACTCGAGGTATGCGGGGATTGCCAGGGTGGGAGAACCAAGTGGAGTCAAAACTGAGATACACTCCGCTACAGATCGCGTCGGCGGGGTGGAGACACATGCAAAGTACTTGGACGTCTTCAACGGCGGTGTCGGGTCCGGGATGAGACGGTCCTCCGGCTCCATGGTAAGCCGAGAGCCACGATCGCGCACGACGACGGCTTGTGCACGGCTGAGAGGTGGAGAGGGGTAATGTGACGACGACTCGCGGGCCCCTTCAGTAGGATATCCGCGGGAGATCATTCTGGACTCGGTCATACGACCGCGTGGCCGCTTCTTGCTGACAATTTCCACCGCATCCAACACCACACGAGATCGGGAACGTGTCGGGGTAGCAGGCGGGCAGGGGAGACCCGATGTGAGATTATTCTCGCCCATCGCGGATTTTGCTCGTGTTCGCGACCGTGTCTCCCTTTGACATCGCTGAGTAGACGACGCGCGTGTCGCGGAGACGCCGTCCGCGGGCAGAACTTCTCCACTTTTGCTCTCCCGCTTGCGCTTCGTCGGCACCATGAAAGCTTCAGAAACACACCCCCTCGCGCTGTCCTCCGGCGACCCAACACAACTCGGGTATGGCGTACCACTGATATCCCGAGGCCTGGGGCGAGGCGAATGGAACCAGGTAGGTAGGGCGTCCTCTTCGCTCCCAAGAGCATTATCGTCCGCTGCTAAAGTATGTTGAGAGGTACTCCGTATACGAGTGGAGTCCGGGGTAAAGGTAAACGTGCGCATCCAGCGAACAGGAGAGACGGCGGGGACGCAGCCCGGGGTCGCACCAGAACACGAGACATTCATTTCCGTAAAGCCGTCCAACGAGTGCGTACAGCACGAGCACGGTGCCTAGTTCATTAGGAACTTTTATAATGGAAGAGGAGACAGCGAAGAGAAATGGGAGCAAAAGAAAGGATGATCGCGTCACTGCCCAAAATGGCGACAGCACACAAAGTGAACTCGCGCCAGATGTGTGTTCGTGGACATTTGTGAAGAGGTACAGATACAACATTGAGCCCACTGACAACTTCAGACTGTCCCAAAGGCCGTGATCCCCTTGGTCGCCATAAACATCGCTCCATCGAAAGACAAAACATGTCGAATGAACGGAGGCAGTCGTTCACTTCCCGCGTCCATCCTTGTTCTTGTGAATCTGCCCATTCTGTGCATTCCGATTAGAACTGTTCACCGCGCGCGGCGAACCAACCACCCACGATCATTATTACGTCAAGCTTCCCGTTGGTCGCCGTTAGGACGCTAATGTCCTCCAGCGGGTTGCCATCGACAAGAATCACGTCGGCGTAGTAACCCGGCTGAACTTTACCTAGTTCATGGGGATGCAGCATAATCTCACCGCCCAAGGCAGTGGCGGACACGATTGCTTCCATGGGCGTGAAACCAAGAAGGTTGACAAAGAGCTCGAGGTCCTGGTAAGAACTAAAAAAAATCTCAGCTTCCCGCTCACCCGATGCAATAGAACACATACCCGTGAGGAGTCCATGCGAAGCTGATGTGGTGCAAATGAGATCATGCGCCTTGATTGAACGCGGAAATGTTACCCATAATCACCCCCTGGAAGAATTTTGATGCCGCGCTTCTTCATCTCCTTCAGAGCAGCGATGCATATATCTAGCTCTCGTCGATACCTTCCCGCGTCAGACGTTTTGAACCCGACTGTGAAATCACCCAAAGAGAATCCGTAAGCGCAAAGCTAGATATCCAATCGTCAAGTCATACACTGTGCCTTCTCGGCAACCAGCCAGGAAGAGTAGAGAATATTCAAGGCCGGGGCGACGTAGATGCGATCTTTTTGTGCCACAAGCGCATCCATAGACTCGTCGGAAATGAAAGCTACGTAGCTTTAATAAAGTAGTCTCGTTCAAGGACGAGGACGTACACCCATGGTAGAGAATGTCGACCCCGTACTGGAGGCACTGACGAATGGCATTGTCGGAGCGAGCATGGGAGCAAACACGGATACCTCTAGCATGTGCAACCTCGACACCGGCGGCGACAAGCTCGTCGGAGAAAGTAGTAACCTCAGCCCGAAGGTTTTCGAGGATTTCGTCGCCACTCATAGACAGTTTAATCTGAACGGTGATTACCGCAATCAGAGGGCGATGTGTAGGCGAAAGAGATAGAGATACGAACGCTGTCAACATCTGCGTCAGCAAATGTGTTGACCGCTTTTATAATGTCCTCGGCAGTATCGACGTATGTAGTGATCCCTTCACTAAGAGCACCACCACGTGGTGCCATCTGGGAGATTCAGCGGACTGTCCCGATAAACAATTGGGCACATACCTCCTGACTGTTGGCGAGATAACGTGGGCCAGGAATGTCACTGGCACGTATAGCGTTGCGAACGACAACATCCAAACGCGGCTTGGCTGCAGCTGCACCCACTGAAATGCACAATCAGCTTTCAAAGTACGCGGAAAGAAAGAGCGACGTACAACACATGGTATAGCCACTATCTAAGAACTGCCTCGCACTCCTGGCAGACAGGATCGTGTGCTCCTCGACGGGAAGCGCAGTGATATCATCGAGGGTCAGCGAATCAATGAAGCTGGTATGTGCATGGGAATCGCAGAGGCCGCTCAGGAGAGTGCGCCCCTTGCCCTCGACGACAAAGGCATCTTGCAGTGTCTCGGGGGGGATTTTGCTGCCAACAGAGACGATACGCTTGCCTCTGACGAGAACATCGCCCCGGTACGGCGCCGCTCCAGTGGAATCGAGGATGTTGACATCGACAAACGCAACGACGGTATCGTCGCTGCCTGATCTGATTTCCACGTCAGGTACTTTTAGGCGGGGGTCCGCCTTGGTCTAAGCAAGCCATTAGATGATGACCCCATCGATCAGCTGATGTTCTTTCACCAGATCGACTCCGTGGAAAGAAGGACGGGCGGGATCCCATGGATCTCCTAATCCATTGAGATTCACGGGTTTAGGGATCTTGAATGGGGCATTTGGAGCTATCATCCTACCCGCAGTCAGCACCAGAGAAAAGAAATCGTTCTGGGACATTGAACACATACCATCGTGGAGGTACCCATGTACTGATCGCAGGGATGTCTGCTGGATCCCAGCTAGCAGCCCGTTTATCAGATAACGAAGATCAACTTTACAGGATGGATCACTCACTTGTAGCTGGCCGGAGGTGCACGTTGAACACCAGGTGCAGCCATGATCCAGCAGCCCCAACGGATTGCGTGTGCTTTGGCTGGCCCTGACCGTCGTTTTCCCGATAGGCTCACGGTGGTGGGACATATATCCTATATACTTACTGCCGCCCCGCCAGGATATTCCCGGCCCCACATGAAACAATCGGACCTCCAAACGCGACACAGGTCCTGTGATCAGTGATCACCCGCGAACGAACATGCGACGTGATCCAGCACTGCGGCCGAACTGCAGCCTATCACACGACTGTGGCCCGCATGGGTCGCCTGCGAGGACGACACTTGCGGGGTAGAGCCAAAGGCAGGTGACTCAGGGTCTGTGGGCACCCTATCATTCCTTTAGAACGGCGCCAGATTGTAACAAAACTATATAACCAACCTTGGCGAATGGCCGTCTAAGACCGTTTCTGGGCTCGTACGGCCGTTGACAGGTCGACGTAAAAGTGAACTTTTGTCACGTCGAGTTGATAGCGCGGTCCCGACGTTGAATCGTGCAAGTGCCATTGGCAGTCGTACTATTTTTCCCTTGGCTAGAAGCCATGCTCGCAGAGAGAGCGGCGACAGCCTATCAGGTATGAGTCGGACAAAGTGAGGGCACTGAGAGGGCCACTGCCAAGTGTTTAGCGACCAGCGCTGTGTGGCGGATTAGACGCACACCCGCCAATTCCTGTCACTCACCGGATACCATTCAACGCGCCCACGCCCGCAGACGACCGTCCATACGCGCTCCGGGAGTCAAACCCGCCGAGACCGGTCGGACCGTCGTCCAGCGTTGAGTCGACCCGGAAAGAATGAAGATACATCGAGTGCACCGGATGATTCTCGCCAGCTTCCCGCTTGTCCAAACACTCTTAGCGACCTTTCCGGATTTCTCTACGGTGTTGCTGCGGACGGTACCCTTGCAGTTCCAAGCCTGCGCGTCCATTCACCGGCACGGTAGCAAGCAGACAGCGGCACCCCGGTCCCTCCCTGCGTGCCGTCCTTTTGCATGAGTGCATCCCAGTGTAGCGCTGCCACCCCCGAGAGCCGACATACCGGTTCGGCTCCTCTTCCCACGCGTCGCTCCGGACGCGACCTGTCTCTCCGCAGCCTCCACTGCGCCTGCATCCACGGATGCTGACGTTGTTTTGCAGAGGCCGCTCATAGACCTGCGACGCGTGTCTTCTAAAACATGCGCGCAGCTTAAGCGTTCGGCGGTGAGCTTCCCGTCGACCCTGATGATTCGCTGTCCCGAAACGGAGCATTTCCCATCGAAGCAAGAATGTTCACATCCACACATGCATTTTGGGTCGCTCGTGCCGTGAGCGTTGTAGCAAACGTCCGGCACTTCGATGCGTGAATCCGAACTGAGCGGCTGTCCGTCTGTTGGCTTTGAAGCTCTTAGGACGCGTCGCGTATTTGGTGTATTCAGCACATGTCGCCTAATTCTTCCCAGCCCTCTCCAAATTTGACAGTGAATACAGCTAGGCCAGCAGAAATCTCAAGGAACGGGTCTCGCCTCTTGGCTAGCACCCAGGCACTTCCTGCCAGAACCATGGAGGAATCAAGCCTGCCTATGCGTGGAAACGAAGGGGCAGAGGTATTATTATTACAGACCTCAAAAGTGACTGAAGTGCCTGCACTTCTGCTGAGAGCCATAAAGCAGGTTAGGCCGTTTCTCTCCTGAAACAGCCTAGTGAGTAGGCCAGACTCTTCCCACAAACAAGCACCAGTCGCACTGGAACCGCGACGGAAGCAATCAACGCCGAGCTTTATCTAGCCGCGCGGTCTCTCACCTATGTAGACATCGTTGTATCAAACTATCCAGCGAGTTCGCCGTGAATACCAAACGGGGGAAGTTGTTTAAGAACGTCATCAGAGATGAGTGGCAGCAGCGCGCTGATACCAGACTTGGGACGTTCCCGTAACATCGGTCTTCAAGGAGGTCGCAACACAAAACTACCGAGGTAGGTACTTTGCGCCGCTTACTAGAAAAACAAGACACATGACGGGTCGCAACCCACAGACAGGCTCCGATATCTGTCAGGGAATGTGCAATATGGAATTCCAAGAATGGGGAGGCGGCCATGGGAAGTATTTTGATCATTTATGAATGGTGTGCGCGGTGGATGCATCTTTTGGAACCATGCGTCTGAACGTTGGCGCCACTGGATCACATGAACTGAGGTAGCTCCACTTCTTTGAACCCAAAGTTGACACCGACCGATAACAACGGTATCGTTGTCAGTCTGCAGCGGCTGCTTTGTCGTTTGAAGATGTTCCTGCACGTTGAGAAACGTTGATCCTAGCATGCGCTGACGCAAATCCTCAAGCCAGTTCAACTGACACGAGCAAGCTCTGCCTTGCCTTGGGATTAAACTTGTTGAGCATGCGCGTGATGCTGACCGCATTGGAGCCTAATCCTGTTCATCCATAGATTAGGTCTAGGCTCGATGGCTAACTCTCAAACCTGTTATAGAAGCCTCTGGACTCGCTTTGAACCACACGTAACATTATTACGTTCGATCTGGAAGGGTGTGGTTTGAGCCCGCAGAGCGGTAATGAGATCTTTGTATTGATAAGTGTGTGGAAAGCGTCAGGGCGGTGCTTGACGTACGCAGTGTGGAAAAAAGCTGTCGCAACAACCCATTCAATAGGCAGTGCATGACCAATAATAATCCAGACGAGTCCCACAAGGTGAACAAATTGTGTACCGTACGAAGCACAGCGACGACGCCAGCCGCAGCTCGTCCTCTCAAAGTCGTGAAGCCAAATGAACAGCCATGCGAGGCGCAGCAGATTGGCCTGCCGATGATGCCACGGGGATCGTCGCCATGTTCTTCGGGCAGTTGAGTAACTAGGGGGTGATCTGACGAGTCAAGACATTCGCGGCTCGAGCTGGGGCCCTACGCAAGGATCGCCGTCGCCGATAGAGTTTTTAGAGCTGCGATGTCACAGCGGTCGCGCGCGACATTACTGCTTTCTTGTCATCTTGCCCGCGCTGGACTCTTGAGCACCCGGTGGACATGTATCTGCGATAAGAGTAGCCCGGTAACACGGAAAGACACATTAGTCCTGGTAGGAAAGAAAGACACAATGTGGTGCGTCAAGTGTTCCACGGGCAACCAAGGACTCGAATCTTTATGTGCACATCCGCCCGTGACTTACATGACGTGCGGCGCGAGTCGTCAAACACCGACAAACACGTGGTCGACGCGGTCCACGATGTACAGCTCGTTCCGCTCGCCGTCGCCCTCGTTTTCGCAGTCGTCGCTCAAGTTTGACGACTCCTCGTCCGAGAGCGAGCTTGGCTACGCGCCCACGTCAGCCCTCGATGAGACCGCTGGATCGCCCGGGCCCTCCTCCGCAGCGCCGACGGCGGAACCAGGTGCGGACACGGTGACGTGTCTCTGGGACGACTGCGGCATCGTGTTCAATCACCTGCCCACCCTCATCGAGCACATCCATTCCAGTAAGCCGTTCCCTCGCCGCGCGCGGATCCCCCGATGATGCGTGTCATCCAGACCACATCGGCGTCCACAAGTCCAACTACACTTGCGAATGGGCCACATGCAACCGGCGCGGACTCGCCCAGACGTCCCGCTTCGCGCTCATCTCGCACATCCGCTCGCACACGGGCGAAAAGCCCTTTATCTGTTCTCGACCAGGCGAGTGACCCTGTCGCCGAGGTTGCGCACATCTGACCGTCGCAACCAAAGAGTGCGACAAGTCCTTTACTCGATCCGACGCCCTCGCAAAGCACATGCGCCTCCAGCACAATATGCCTCCGCCCCCGTCTGGCCGTGGCGGACCTCGCAAGCGCAAGCGCGGCGACTCGCCTCAGCCTGGCACGCCAACCACGAACGCACAACCCGCCGAGCCAGCGTCGGCGTTCAACACTTTCAAGGTCGAGCCGCGATCGCCCTCGGAGGCAGGTCCTCCAGGCGGCGACTACTTTGAGAACGCCGTTCCCGCAAAGGAGGAACGCGGCGAGGATGGGTTTGAAGACGACGACGAGGACGACGGAATTCCAGCCCATCTCGCTCGCCTCGTGGATCCACAGACCGGACTTATATTTGGCCGCTCGCCGGCGCTTGTCAAGTATGTGATCCAAAAAGCCAAATGGCGATATGCGCTGGAGACGCACGCTGCGCTCATCGAAGAGCTGAGGTGAGTCTGTTCCTTGACGCTTACCCGAACACGGATGTCATCTGGACGCAGAGTGGCGCGTGCCCAGGTAGGAGAAGAAAAGTTGAAGAAGGAGGTGATGTTGGACGACCTGATCAAGACCATGTTTGGGTGGGTGACGATGACGGGCCGTTGTTCGTGCACGCTCAAATCCCTCTTTAGTGACGAAGCAGCGTCGCCGCTTTTACTGACGACCCCTCAGCCTCCTGGCTACGCGCACCAACAGGGCTACGCGCCGCAATCGGCTCCTTCACATAGGCACTATCACGCACCCCACCCGCCCCAGTATGCACCCGCGCAATACCCCCAGCCTCCATAGACGCGCTTGTTCGGTTCGAATGGTCTTTACTCTTCGATGAGGATGAGCCAAGGGGTGATCGTGTATCTTGGTGCCCAATCTCGAGAGATCGCATCGTTGTAAGCTGGCGAGTGTATCGTGCAATGTAGCCTGACAGGGTGATGATGATGACAAGTCCGCGAGTGGCGACAGTGACAGCATCCATTGTGCAAGAGTATATAGCCGAGCGCGAACTTGCCCACGGGTAGTCTCTTGTCGAGATCATTCCGTTACCCGCGTCTACATATTGCATCGCCGTGTCGCCATCGGGACGATCGGGACCAAATGAATTGGTCCCCTCTCTCCCCTCGATATGACTTGTAAAGAGCGAGGGGGAACGATTGCGTTGGCTGCGAGCGACACGTCACAAGCCGACGGAAGACACCTGCGCCAGCGACCAGGTGGACGGGCCGTGCGGTCCAGACCACCGAGTGGTATTACTGTCAGTACTTCTTACGAGGGGCTTGGGCCTCGCAACCGGGTTGGATCCGACGCGTATGTCACCCCCGTCCGAAAGTGCAGTAGCGGCCCATCAGCCAGCTGGGAGGGGGAACAACCCGGAGCGCCGCGCCGACCGACGGACCAATGAGCGCCGCGCTATATGCTCCATGTACGGGTATGGCAGGACTTGTTCGACGGCGCGCGTTCGGATCAGGCCGCAGGCCTCAGGATCGGTCGTGCGTGGGAGGACGATTCCGACGTCGAAGCAGCGCGTTGACCCTTGTGGAACGCGACTTGTGAGATATAATAAGAGCCATTCTGCCGCGGTCGAATCGGACACGCCAGATGGCGGGCACAGAGTGGCTCGTCGTCCCCTGGAGGCTGGGGAGGCGGGGGCACAGGCCGAACACGTTCGAAGCACAGCGAACATCCGACCGCTGTGGGGCTCGCCACCTCGTATCTGAATGCCGTCCTGCTTTCCCTTGACGACGTGCCGGGGTGGTAGAGGATCGTGACCGCTGATCTCTCGGACCCGGCGTCGTATTAACACGACCCTCTCCCCTCCAGTGGCCCCTAGATGGTGATGTTTGCTCCACTGGCATCAACCGCATCGATGACGACGTGCCACCGAGCTCTACATAATTAACTTTACGTCCACCTTGGCAGGGCCACCATCCACGAACCTGCCGGGCCCGCGCGGTCGCCCCAATGATCCATAGTACACGGATCAGTGCCAGCGGTATGCTATCATGCATCATCGTCATCATTATCGGGTATAGTATGGCGTACTTGCATTCCAAACGGACGCACACACAACGACATGACCAGAACTTGCTGTGTGAAACCCGGCGTGCATGTACATATATCGTGTGGGTGCGCATACCGTATATGCTCTCGACTTTGGACACGGCCGACACACAAAACTTTTTTTCCCCTCTTAGCTCTCGGACCCGCTCACGTACAGAGGGAAATGAAGACGACGCAACGCGTGGTACCCGGCGGGCTGGTATGTCCCAGGGCACGGATCAAGACAGAATCAAGTGTTTTTCCGATTCGGGGAAAGCCGTCGACAGAAGACATTCCCCTGCGAAAGGCTGCGACCGTTTATGCGTATGACACACATACGTGAGAGGGCTGCGCGACATTGGCGTGTGTGTGTGCTTGGTTCGACACTTGCTTCCCATCGTTTCACGTGCCCAAAGTAGGAATGGCTAGAACGCGACGAGCGTCCTCGGTGTACCGACCCATTGCGATTGCACGCGCCTGAAAGGGGCTACCATCATCGTCACCAAGTCCTGCAAAAATAGAGATATGACAGACATGGCATGGTTGTCGTGCGTTGACCAGATTCGCGCCCCATCCACGTCAACGGCCACCTCCATGGGGAACATCTATGCGGCAGAGTCGCTGTTTCTCAACCCAGGTAGATCTGAGAAGGATGCTCGTCCACGGAACACACGTACCAGCGTCTGTTCTTCATCAACTTCGGAATCAGGGTCCGGCGTGGAGAGTGATCATTCCGTGAGCATGTCAACATGTCACGGGCCGGTCGTTTCATTTTAGAACGTCAGGGACAACTATGCAACGATGATTGCGGGCATGATAGCGTCGTTCCATTCTATGTGCGGGGGGACCGACTTGGGCGAGGCATTGTTTCACGTCGACGCCGCGGTGCCAATGCGGGGCGAGCTGTGGAAGAATGGAATAGCCGGATATTGAGGAGGCATGCCGAGTGGGCGTTGTAGCATGCTGGTCGTCTCCTGCGGTGTATATGGAGTGAAGATGTGGCAGTCGGTCGGTGGGCGTTGCGGCAGGAGGTCGGGAAAAACCGGGTGTCCTACTCGACCGTTGTTTGGAGCAATGAATCGGACCGCATAAGTACTAGAGCGGCGATGGTTGGCGGCTGGGGGCCATCACGTGTGCCGAGGGGATAGCAGAATGGATGATAGAGTTGACAGTCCGAAATCAGAAAGAAGTAGAGATAAGATGAGTGTGCGTACATACCAGGAAAGGACAAGGAGGCTGAAACAAGTATGGGCGGTCCAGACGGACGGAGGTCTTGCGCATAGTGGCACTGACAGATGACAGATCAGTGACACACGTCCAGGGAAGGAGAGCGTATCTTGGGGTGATCTGGCAGATACAGTGTGCGGTATGAACGAAGGACGTCAAGATCTTCATGTGCATTGGCGATGTGCATGGCCGGTGGAGATCCCGCAGTGTCGGGACAGGGGGCTGGTGGATGTCAGGTGGACAGCGGCTCCCCCGGGGATGCCCCGCGGACAAGGATGCAGGGGTAGGAGTGGTAGGAGGAGGAAGTGGGCGGGGCAGAGCAGGGCGGGGCCACGAGTCGCGGTTGCCGTGTGTGTCAGGATACGTACGGGGGCCAACGGTGCGAGGCCACGTACATTCCGCCACGAACCTTGATTAGATTGGTGCCGCGTGACCGTCACTGGCGGTTCCGTAAGCGGACACGCACAGCGTCTGCGACACCAACGGTCGTGGCCGGGAGCAGGATCGCCCGGGGATGGCTGTCGGGGATTGCCGGCCCATCGTCTGAGCAGGAGACAAGGTCGAGCACGCTCGGGCCGGGCACAGCCGGCGATGTGTTCTATTGTGCGCTGCGGGGCACGTTTTGGGAGTATCATCGAAGCAAGACGTAATGAGACACGAGGCACGTGCTGTGTACAGGCGTAGTGGATTCAAGTAATCGCTGGGGCTGTTCTCTGGGCTCGTGGCGACCTTGTCCGGGTGGATTCGCAACGGACGTGGGGGGAAGGGCGCTTGCTGTGCCAGGCGTCGGACAGGGGCGTGCTTCCGGGCGGCCCTTGTCTCGTCCGTCGCGGCTTTGCTCGAGCGATCGTGCTCGCAGTCGATAGGGGCGGGCGGAATTAAGAGCCAACGCAGCATCGCCGTGATGCCGAGATGTATTTGTGTCTATTTGCATGATCGGACCGTGGACGGCATGATTTGGTAATCGTGGGAGACTGCTGTGAATGGCAAGCGGAGTTGTGATTGGCCAATCAGGTTGTTGTCTAAATAGCGACGGGTGCGCGGCTTGCTCCCCCTCAACTGCCATGGCCGCGACGCAACCCATCGCATTCCAGAGCGCCCACCCCTCCGACGTCCCCTTCGCCGCCCCCGCCCCCAACTCCCAGTTCCCGTCCCCCTACTTCCTCG
Organism: Boletellus ananiceps; assembly: GCA_038089975.1. NCBI lineage: Eukaryota > Fungi > Basidiomycota > Agaricomycetes > Boletales > Boletaceae > Boletellus > Boletellus ananiceps. Next base: position 3,001 of record JBBPLV010000382.1, on the reverse strand, counting down.
GCTCTCCCCTCTCATGGCGCGCTGGCTCGTTCGGAAGTCGCTTCTACCCCGGCTGCTCCCCCGGCCAGCTTCTGGGGCCCCTCGAGTAAGCCCCTCCCCCCTCCCCCCGCCTTCTCATCCTTCTCTCCCCCAGCCCCAACGACTTCAAGTGCGCAAAGCTCTCCTCCTCCCTCGAGAGCGATCGCGGCTCCATCCTCAACGCCCTCTCTGCCGTCGACCGCGAGGACGAACTGGTGCGTTCCCCCCCTTGCCCCTCTCCCCCGCGCCCACACCCCCCCCAGTGCCGCAACTACTCTTGCTGTGGCCTCCAAATAGACGATCTCCACGCCCTCGTCCAGCACTTTGAGGACGTCCACGTCGTCGTCGTCGATCAGTTTGGTCGCCCCCAGCAACAGCTCCCCGCTGCCCCCTTCCCGGCAACTCGGCAGCCCCTCCGTCCTCAGCCGCCCGTCTGTCCCCCCGACTACAGCCTCCCTCTTCCGCCCAGCTATCACCACGGCGGTTTCGATCCGGACGATATGGAGCTCGATGTCGATCACTCGGCCTCTCCGTCCTCCGGTGCACCCACACCCCCCGATACACCCCTCACGACCCCCCTCTCCTCCCATCCCACCCACTCGTTCAACCACTTTGGTCAATCGGCAAAGGATGGCTCCCCGCGCTCTCCTGTTTCAGCGTTTGATACGACGACCGTCCTTCCGACGCGCTCCATGCACGCCCATCCAATCGCACCCTTTCCATCATCCCGGAACAACCTTCCAAATCTGGTTAAAAACCCCGATCCGTTCAACGGCTACGCTGGCTACTCGGATTACTCATCCTCCATGCCCGGCACTGTCCCCTCCCCACCCGCCTCGGACGACATCCAGCCCCCCCTCTCCCCCGTCAGCGAGCCCAACAGCCCCTACGGCTGCATCCCCCCCGCGGTCGTCTTCTCCACCGCCAACACCCCTACCAACACCCCCGCCGCCTCCCGCGTGCCCTCGCCATCCAACTCGACCCGGCAGTCCATGTCCGCCTCGGCCCACTCTTCCGACTCCAGGGCCTCCTCGAGCTCCTCCCGCGCGAGCACGACCCTCTCTCGCCCCGCATCGTCCCTGCTCTTGTCCAAGCCGTTCCGCTGTCCAAAGCCCAACTGCAACAAGAGCTACAAGCAGGCCAACGGACTCAAGTACCACATGACCCACGGAAGCTGCAACTTTGCACCTCCAAAAGATCTCGAGCAAGTCCAGGCATTGCTTGCCAGCAAGCGCTCCGCGAGAGAGGCCGCCGGCGAGGACGACAACGTGATCACCGAGGGCGAGTTGCGCGAGGTCGAACGCGAGGCAGAGCGCCGCCTTCGCCCCTTTGCTTGCGGTGTCGGTGACTGCCAGCGGCGGTACAAGAACATGAACGGCCTTCGGTACCACTACCAGCACTCTGGCGACCATGGCGCTGTGGGGCTGGCGTTGCTCGCCGGCGGACAACACGAGTGCCTGCAACATGCGCATGGCAAGACTTCTGCTGCCAGCTCGCGCCAGTCGACGCCGCTGGCAAGCGGTCAGTCGACCCCCGTGACCAGCCCCTCGACGCCGACGTATGCTCAGCAGTACCAACAACAGATGATGTTTACGTCTGCGCAGCAGCAGTATCTTCGAGCTCAGCAGCAAGCGATGCAGATGCAGGTACCAATGCCATCGTACCCCGCTGTCGACACCACCCCCGCTCACTGTTGACCCCTTGGGTTCGCTGAGCACGATACCCCCTCTTTCTCCTCTCCTTTGTACTTGGCTCTTGTACTCGCCCCCGCGGCCTCGGTGTTGGTTTATGAAAAGTAAAAATTATACATATTGGGCATCTTGGCTATTATTTGTGTCCGCCCTGGCTTTGCATCTGTTTTCGTCCTGACGTCCACCGTGTTCGACCTCTCACATATCCCAGGTCGCCCCCTCTACTCCGTGTTCTTCAGGCTCCTTGGCGTGGCTGGTCGTTTCCTTGGTGGCTATTTGGCTTCGACGTTCTTGGTCTGCTGGACTGCCACATTCCCTGGGATCACCGTAGACATAGAGATCCGCCATGGACCGAGGTAGCCGCCTGTTTCCTTACTCTGCTGTTTGCGATTGATTCTGTGCTAGGTTGTCTTAATCTTGTTTTCCCATGCCATTGTCGTGCCCCGTATACTTACACACACATATCAGCTATATCTACCTATGTCACGTCGTATTTGCGTCTAACTGATCGCTGGACTGGAGAGCGCTTCGAATCAACTGTCACTTGTACCGTGGATTATAGATGCCTTGGCAGCGGCTGTGCCTTGTCGTTTTGGTTTCATGTTTGGACATTGGCTGTGCTTGGCGATGTTTCATTATTCCCTCTGGCATTCAAGGTGCATAGAGTCCCCTGGAAAGCTAGCCAGTGCCGTGGTGACCAACGCCTCGATGACATGTGAGCTGTGCACCAACTTGCAAGGCTCCCTTTGCGACGGTCCGCTGCTGTCTCGACAGACGCGTTTCCGAAACGTCACCGGACGTACTGTCGACCGACACGTGCGTGACGCCAAAGGATCCAGGGGTGGTCGTGTTTGGGATACCCCAAACGTCGACAGCGCGCACACGAGAGATCTTCGCCCGGCTGTTTCCCCATGCAAGCAGCACAAAAAGGACGCGGTCAAATCGGGCTCGGACGGGCGCTGTCCGAATCCTACAGTACATGTGTGTCATCCACCCTCGCGCACAAAGGACCCCCCCCTCCCCCCCCGAAAAGGGGGGGGGGCGTCCGCAGCATCATGATGGCTCTTTGCGCTTCTCGACCGCACACGTCGCACATTGCGGATGGGCGCGGACATGTCCGACACCTCGGTATCAGCGAGAGTATGTCAACGGCGTCGGTGATGCCCGTGGCCGGGTCGCGGGTGCAACGCGACAAGCCAGCAAGTCGCGAGACCGACAGGCGTGCAATACGGCCTCCGCGCGGCCCTACGCGGCTGACCGTGGCAATCAGTGGAGCGCGCCCCGCCGCTCTC
>JBBPLV010000381.1:0-20807 GCA_038089975.1 Boletellus ananiceps | reverse complement strand
GCGAGCAGGTACGAGCACTCGCTACGTGCAACCGGGTGGCGTGAATGCTGCGTTGAGTCGAGTGCAACATAGTAGGTGACCACGCTGGGTTGATGGCACGTTGGCGTCGCGTCATGTCTGCGAGTAAGTATAAGCGCTCCCTACGCGCAGAACCAGGTAGAACTGCGCTGGGTGCCAAGTAACGCGGATCGCACGAGTGACATGGCAAGCGCGCACGACAGTTCATGTAGCAATGTTGAACGGGATGGCTGGGTACTGGCGACCGCAAACGAGTCAGTGGCGACGGCGGTAATCCGGGAAGGAGCGGGACCGCGTCCACATTGCAATGCGACTGGAGCGGGAGTTGGGGCTTTGAAACCTCGGCCGACGTTGAGCTCGATCTAGTCAAAGTGGTGGGTGTCATCTCCGAACCAGCGCGGCTTTCGAAACCCCGTCACGCGATGCGACTCATCGCCAGTTCGATTTTCACTGAGGCTTCCTATCGGGCATTCCATCTAACACGAGCCAGTTCCCATGGCAAGATAACCGCCACGCCATTTTGCACTGAGCCACCAGCCCCACAGGCCCACAGGCCATGAAGATAAGGTAAAGCCGCACTCGCCCATAGGGCTGCTTCCTATCCGAAGCCATCATAGCATTGCGATAGCGGCTGCGCCCCTTTGGGCCGCGTGTCACTCATGGGGTCTTTTGCAGCTCATAAAGGGGATGGGAGTCGCAATCTCCCTTGCACACCCCCATTACATCCGCTCTAGCTTGATGAGCCCACGGCACGAAATGTTCATCCTCGATTCGCAGGCCTTCGCTGCGAGCAGCCTTGCCAGCAGCGAGGGTCTCACTGCTGCTCTGAGGGCACTCGAGTCCTGTTTAGCAGGGCCAGACACTTCTCTGGACCTGATATTGCAGGACTTGTGTTCTGTTCCCAACCTGTTTGAGTTTATCATCTCCGGTGCGTATTCCGTTCCATCTTCTAGGCATTGCTCGTGTCTAATTCCAGGTAGCCTTGCCGAGTGGTGAGGGGTTGGTGCGCAGAATCGTGGACACCTACCCGACCGATCCAGCGCTTGTCGAGATCTCATCCACGGGAGTCCTCCTTCAAAGGCTCTCGTCTCGCATGTTTGCTTTGCCCCCTCACCTCTTTTCCACTGACATTCTCCGTCAAGTTGGGCAGTATACAGTTTATGTAGAGAATGCGCTGCCTGTTCTCACTTTGCTATGCTCTTCCGACTTTTTGGCCATCATCGCAAGTGTTTCACAGAGTCTGGAGGACGATAAGGGTGAGCCTTCGGGGTTCTCTGCGCACGACAAGAAACAGAAGAAATCGGGGCGGAAGAACAAGGACAACGGTCCTACTATCGATACAATGCCTTTTCATAAATTAGGCATCAAGGTCCCTGCGAACAATACTGAGGCATCCCAAATGGCTGATGAGATCACTGACCACCTCAAGTCAATTTTGAAGGTACGACAGTAAATAGTGAATTCTCGATGCGTGGTCTGACGCGTTTGTAGTTCTATCTTGAACTCCTTCTGGAGCCGTTTCTCGCACAACCACTAAAGGTTGCATATATATCGACAGGCAACAACGTGACTACGCGTCGTGCTGTGCCAAAAAAGACAAGGATCACTCAGGCTGTCGAAAGGACGCAATCCGCGTATCCGATGGTTCAGCCCATGACAGCTGCGCTCTATTTCGAAAATGCGAATGGGTTCGGGGAATGGCGTATCATCATTGGCACTGACGCAACGAAGAAACTACGAGAGTTAGCTGATAATGACAGAAAAAAATGCGCTTTCGTCGTGAAAAAGATCAAGTACGTTGTATGTTTGTCGTCGTTCGGGTCGTTAGAGTTCATCGTCGTGATAGGCAACTTTCGAATGGGCACTTCTCCGACGAAAATCAGAAAAGGCTCAACAGCTCGCCTGGTGTGCCCATTTTCGAGGCCAAGGTGCAACACAACCTTCGCCTTGTCGTAAGTCTCTTTGTGGGGAAAGTGATCTCTCGTTCACTCCCAGACAGTATCAAGTAGATGTCGTTCCCGACCGTGATGGAACGGTAGGCTCGAATTTATGTGTTTTGTGACTTCTGTTTGAGTGGCACCTTTGGCAGATTGAACGACAAGGTATCCGATTTCGGGTGTTCTGTTATCCTTCAAATATAGACATATCGTTTCAGTGATCAAAATATATGGCATATATACTCACACCCAACTCAGTCGTGTTTGGGATGCTATGGGTCAACATCTTGCTGGAAAGGGCAAGGAATACTCCCGGCGGTTAGATCTTTTCTTGTCATCACGGTTAGAAGATCGCTCACTTGGTGTCCGTAATAGCTGTGTGTTCCGGAATAGACCTGTGTGTACTGGTGGCGACGTCTATCTTCCTGCGTCATTTCCACCTGAGAGTCTTGGAAATGATACTAAACTGATGAAACTTGCCCTTTCTGATGAAGACGCGGGGGAGGTGCGTTTGCTTGACTGCATACCTTGATCACGGTTAACACACCTATAGTTACACACCTTACTTGTGTATGCATTTTTATTTTTATTTTTCGTACTAGCCCGAGGTTAATGTCCCATAGCCTAGAGAAATATGTTACGTTCTCTCAGGTGTGTTTGCTGTTAGCCTGCTCGCGTGAAATATTGATTGTCTTTTTCTGCAGGCATTTTTACACAGTAGGCATTTCCTTGTGTGCAATGATCATGTATTTATTTGTTGTAATAGGCTTAGTTGTGAAACAAAATGTACAACACGTCTTTGAACTCACGTAGGTAGTCCTTGCCTTCTTGAGGATTGGCACTGATGCTCGTGTGCAGTTCACCTGAGCGTAGGATCGTAGACTGCAGCACGTCATGCTATGTTTTGGGTAGGAGCGGTACCGGGTACAGTAAGTTGCGCGCTCGCATGAACAAACCTGACTCGTCTATTGCATAGCAAAACAACGACAATGCTTTTTAAGATGCTCGGAATCCAACGAGCATGGGAGATGCATGTATCCGGGAGCGATATGCCCAAACCCCGTCAAATTTTCGTGACCAAATCTCATGTTTTGGCAACAAAGGTCCAGGAGTACTTTGTAAAGCTACTTGAGTCCTTGGCATTAGCTGGATATTCGCTTGAAGATCTGAAGAGGATGCAAGCTCGGGACACGGAATCTGGGCTGGTGGATGCTGATGACATGGATCGAGTTGACATCCCGCACAAGTATAGCCTATTAGAAGAGCGCCACTTTCCGCTGTTCGTGACCTTTGACAAGGTAATCTTCCGTTTTGAGCAGGTGTTTCGATAACCCACTCCCTGGTTCCAGCTTGCACAGATGATTGCTGCAGACGTTTTCAGTGGGGATAACCTTGAAGCACAACACGCTGCCAAATTGTTCATTGGCACTGACGAGATTGGTGCCAAAGACCACTTTGTGTCGTATGATGCCTTTGCCCGAACTTATTGGCCGCATTTTCCGCAGCCACTGACGAAGGGCCTTGGTGCGTAACTTGGTTTCTCATATTAATTGTCTAGCTTGATTATTTACTTGTATAATAGAACCGTGGCTTGTCTTCTCAGAGTTCATGGGTGTGTAGTCTTGATTTATGGCAGACACAAGATCATTCAACGCCCTTGTAGGTATCATCAAGGGGTCTGAGAAGTCACTAACATGCCCCGATGGGTTCCTTGATGAGGCGACATATCGTGGCCTTCCTTCCCGCTCTAACCCCACATTTGCATATCAGAGACAGTCCTTGTATGCGCTTTTTGAGGCGTATTGCAAGCTTAAAAAAGAACGTCATCAACACGATGTTGCAGATCGGACACATGCAATATTAAGGACGCTCCTGAAGGGCATCCCATTGAAGGGGCAAAGGGTTGACTATCTGTATGTCTAAGAACTCTGTGATCCGCTTTTGCTGACTGGCAGGCAATCCAGCTACATCGACGAAGCGCAAGATAACTTGCTCATTGACGCTCTCTGTATGATCTTACTCAGCTTCACTGTGCTTAGGGCCCTCACGCTCATCCTAGTGCTGAGACTCATCTGCCGAAACCCCGAAGGACTTTTTTGGGCTGGCGACACTGCACAGACGATCTCTGCGGGAAGCTCATTCCGGTTCGATGATTTGAAGGCATTCTTGTACCGTATTGAAGTAAGAGTCTGTTTACTAGTGTCACCAAGGCTAGGTGTATAACCGTCATTTCACACAGCAAGATCTAAATACGCATCTGATCTGTGATCGCTCGACCTCCGACCCTATGGTATTTCAACTAGCGATCAATTACCGTTCTCATGGTGGCATAGTCAACTGTGCTCATAGTGTCATCGAACGTATCATGCATTTCTGGCCTGATGCAATTGATAGTCTCCAGCCTGAACACGGCGTCGTTGATGGTTTGAAGCCAGTATTTTTCCGGGGTTGGGATCAAGACACGGTCCGATATGAACAATTTTTATTTGGCGAATCGTGTGTTGATGATGTTCCTTGTCTTCTCTGTCTGACAACATCTTTCTTCAAGGGGAAGCCGTATCGAGTTTGGGGCCCAGCAATGTAAGTATGAATCATGTTGCGAGTGCCTACCGTTATGTCGCTTCTTGAAGGCATTCTTGTACGTGACGACAAAGCAGTAGAGAAACTGCGAAAGGAAGTCGGGGAGATTGGTCTAATCATGTAAGGCAGTTAACACGAGTCCTCTGCGGTATCAATTTATCCTACCTCGTTCTAGGACACTTTACGACAGCAAGGGTCTCGAGTTCAATGATGTGAGCTCTGAGCTGATCCTGGCATCGTACAAAATTGACCATCGGACGCAGGTTTTACTGTATGATTTCTTTGAGGATTCCGCCATCGACGTATCACGTTGGCGCGTACTGCTAAATCACGCAGAAGGTGAAGTGGATGGAAAGGAATTGGCCAGGGTGTCTGCACCATCTTTCGGAAGAGACGGTAGTCGTTTCGCTGGGGTGTGCAGCGAAGTATGTGAAACACAAGACTTGAAATATTTCCTACTGATCTGTCCACAGTTGAAGCTGCTGTATGTAGGTATCACACGGGCGCGAAAGAACTTGTGGATCTTTGATAAATCCGACAAAAGCGAGCCTATGCGGGTAAAGCAGCTGTTACTTTCCCACTCTGGCATCACTGACATTGAATCAGATGATCTGGACTGCACGCAATCAAGTCCAAAACTGTACACCAGGGACAGATGTCCCCCATCTTGCTGTATCTTCGACCCCGGCTGAGTGGGAATCGTTTGGCCATGATTTATTCAAGCATAAAAAGTACCCGCAGGCGATGCATTGTTTTGCCAGAGCTGAGCTACCGCGGATGGTGGCAATCTGTGAGGCTTTCCACTTCAGGGAGGTGGCTCGTGCAAAAGTTGGTGTCGCATCGCTGAAAGTTCAGCAAGAGGCTTTTTGCACAGCAGCGGATGCATTCACGACGAGTGGGGATAACGCACCATCAGGGAGGGACAAATTCCAGTACTACCACAATGCGGCGGAATGCTACGTGCGTGCCGGTGATGATCGGAAAGCAGCTATAGGATATCTTGCTGCTCAAGAGTATGAGCTGGCCGCACGTCGATTCAGGAAGGCAGGACTTTTCGATGAAACAGTTGAGGTCTTACACAAGCACTCCCAGAAGATCCCCCCAGGCTCTCTGGAGGAACTATATACCGTGTGTCGCTTGTTCTACTGTAGCAAGCGTGACGGCAATAAGTGGGTGTTTCATAACCTACATATACTGCATCACTCGACTCACATTCCTGAGCTAGGCCGTGTTTCCCACTGTTCTCGTCATTTGAGGAAGAACTAGAGTTCCTCGAGGACTATAACCTTGACTTTGCTCGTGCCGAATTGTTGGAAACTCACGGAAGATATTGGGAGGCGGCAGATCTTCACTTGTCAGAGAATCAGCCGCTCAACGCAATCAGAGACTTCTTGAAGGTGAAGGGATCGCATGACGCAATGAAGAAGGCCACCAGAGTTTTGTTGGACAGTTTGTGGCACCGGTGCTCTTTTGCTATTCCTCCCAAGGAAGTGGCGGCCCACCGGGAGGTCACTGGGCTGTTAAACCTGGCTCGTGAATTGCCTGTCGATTTCTTGCACCCACAGGATCAGAATGAAGTACTTCTTCGCACGACATCTTGGACTTATACCTCTCACTCATAGCTTGTTCGTAGATATCCTTGTTTGGGGCCATCGCCAAAGCAGATTTCCCCAGTCTCAAGAAGTTGGCTGGCGTGCTTATCAAGGGCAATAGCAAGCCGGCAGCACTACTTGCTCTTGATCATTTCTTTAGCCGTTTGCCGGCGCTGAAATCTCACAAGATCGAAGAGGTGTCATCCTTCCTGACCATGTTCCTGGAATACACTCGCCTTCTCCACTTCATAATTTCGCACCCTGATCCACTCAGCATTAGCTCTGTCAGGAGACTATTCTGCATCAGAGAAATAACAAGCACGGAATATAGCCTGGAGCTTGGTTCCTTCCTTCACAGTTCAGCCACGGGCGATCGCAATGGATTTATGTACCTTCAATCGTCCAACGTGACCCTCTCAAAGAACGACGTGATTTTGGCCCTCCGTAAATACTTGGCAGTGCATCTATGTGAGCGGGTCACCGAGGAAAATGATTTGTGTCGCAATGCACCTGTTCTCTCGCAGTGTCTGACATTCATTGTCAATGGTTACTGTAATCGTGTCAACTGCCCTCAGGAACATGTCAAGCACACCGAGCTGGACCCTAAACGATACAATGTCCGGCTTGGGATCCACTTACAACAAATACTTGTTCTTCAACTTATGTACTCAGTCAGCCCGCACCTCCGCAATCGATCAAAGTATGTGGTATCTTGTTCTTGTTGCGTCACTGGCTTATTCAAGATCACTCAGCGTCCTAGACTGGCTCAGCCACCTTTACGAAGCCTTCCACCCCAAGTTCCATATTCAGGGTTCTATTGCTGATCTCGACCTGTCTCTGATACCCGGTGCTCGGGAAGGCATGGATGTCATGAAGCATTGGGTGCGGGACGCGCTCTATACCCTCCACCCTGGCCGCATGGACTTCCTAACAACTGTACTGAGGCTGGCGAGCCTCCTTTTTACTTTTGACCGTTCTAGCGCTCTCAAATGCATCGCCCAAGCTCATTTCAATGCTCTCAACAACAGAGTACCATTGTTCATCTATCCAAATGGCGACTATGTTGTCGAAGACATTGTCAACCTTCTTGACGGCACCCAGCCAACTTGCATCTCTGCAGGTTCGAAATTTTTGAAGTATGTGTGACATTTGGATTCATGACGATCCGCTGGAGGACTGAACCCATCATAGGCACGTCCTCAGGTCCTCGCAGGCAGTAGATTTGTCTGTTTTCTGCGACTATTTGGAAGAGATCGTTGGCAAGATCTGCGTTTCATGGCGTCTTTCCTGTGACCCACCACTTGATGGCCTTGTCCTTCCGCACGGCTGGCTTGTTTCAAACAAAGATTTATCCAGTAGGAAGGCTGTCTGGATTGATCTAACTTTGGCCTTGTTAGATTGTGTACAAGATCTATTGATGCGCCTACAGATGGACGCTGCTACTAGTAGTCGTGAGTGATTCCAACGACTTGCAACCGAAAGTGGTGAACTGACTCGAATCCTAAGAGGTATACATAATACTAGATACCAAACTAACACCAATGCTCGCCAATGTTTTTACCTCCAGAATGTTGGCCTCTTTCTTGTTTCTGTCTAGTAGCACGCTGACGATGACTGAACAGTTGCAGGGCGCTCTGTTTTTGTATGTTTGCTAGCTTGTAGATATACGACATTGATTCCAACAGCTGCTGCTAGTGACTTACAATGTATGGCACTTCCGACTCAGGCAGAAAGTCAAAAACATTTTCATTGCACTGCGTACAGCCAATCCCACGCAACGAGCCCATCCTGTATATCGGAGGTGAGTTGCCCAGTCCGTTAGTCAACGTTTTCGGTGACATTCGACCTCCAGGTATGCGGAGGCACGCGACAACGAATACCTAAAGGTCATGGTGGCATATGATGCCGAAGCTGGAGTAGTTATCGAGGACCTGGTACTACTTCTCTGCAAACGGAGGGGACCGCGAGCTCCACCGCTATATTTGCCTCGGATCCACCGTGTCTACTTTACGGATCCCTCTGAAATCCCCTCTCTCTTAGCGTCACAGCTTGTAGCGCTGGCTCGCTCGGAGCTACGCACCGATGTACCAGCCTCCGTTCCCCAAGCCAGTGGTTACATCCCTGAGACCGATGAAGAGGAAAAAATTCCGCTAGAGGAGCCCGATGTCGATCCAGTAGACGAGGTCCATGAAGAACCAGAACCTCAAGAACTTGTACCCGCATCAGATGAACCCGCATTGACACACGAGCACGAAGCAACCGGAGAAGAGATCTCGGCTGTCAAGAAGATTCAAACCGCCTACAGGACGTACCGCAAGCACCGAGACGCACAAGCTCGCGCCATGGGAAGAGGCCTGAAGGCGCAAACGAACACAATCTTTATTGCGTGCTTGAGGAACGTGCTCGCCTCCGACTGGAGGAAGACCCCGTACCGTACACTCTATCTTTGGGCACTACCACGCCTCATTGCGTGTCTGGACAAAACCATGGCTATTGCTCAGGAGATCATGAGCAAGACAAAAAGCCTGCTCGTGAAGGAGAGTCACGAGCGCCTTGAAGAACTGGCGGGGAGAATGACCAGGATCAAGTAGGTCTTACTGGCATGGCCGAGGACGATGGCCCCCTTTCATTGATCATCTTCTCTTAGCGCTCTACTGAATGACGGTCGAAATTTACGTAATAATATTGAACCACACGCTGCCATGCATCACCAGCAGGCGTGTGACAAAAATGCGATGAAAGAGGCTGTCTCGAAAGTCAAAGATATCATCCATCGCCTTCCAGCTCCGGCTGCAGAGATCCAACGAGAATTTCAATCCGCCTATGAACTCGTCATGGTTGAGAAGAAGCAGGGTCTCAAACCAGAGAAGCCCTCATTGAACACGGCAGATTTGGATGAGTTCTGAGGGTGGTTGTTTTGTACATTGAATCGTTGGTTACGCGTGCCTGTAAGGCTCGGGCTTGTATTTTGTAATTTGTAATGCAATTTGTTGTTCCTAATCCGGCGTGCTACTACTATTAGTGCCGCTGGTACGCGAGCTTCATCGCTCTTCAAAGCTTCAACTTCAGTGCTCGGCTCTCATTTGTCCGTCATGTTTGTAGTAATCCGGAGGTCATGGCAATGCAAGACCTCATGGTTACTACAACCTCTGGAAAACGAGGTCACAAGGTATACAGACAAAAAGTAAACCGACGGTCAAACAAGCCATGGCAAGATGGACGTTATCAAGCTGTTATGGAGACAGACTGCATCCTCTTAAAAAAAAACCCAACTCATATGCGGCGTTGGGCTCAGTCATAATTGCAATCTGATCTGTATCCCAGGAGAGCTCCTGTGCATATTCCGCTGCACCGGACATACGTGCAATCATGGCACTGGCGGCATGAAGACCAATGATATATCGATACGTGGTTCCGGAGGTAGGATTGCCTTGTCGCCACGGACAAAGGTGGTTCTAAATTCAACTTGGGGCTTAGTTCCACCGTCCAGGTTTCAGATTGCGTCGTAAACCCCCATTCAAACTCAAAGCAGTTGATGTTAGTGCATACATAGGTTACAAGAAATGAAGAAAACAACCACCTTTTCACGAGCGCTTTGCTTGACACCGCGGATGTCATCTGACAGCGATTGACTAATGATATGAGCTACCTCTACAGTGCATTCCAACTCCGGTGATGACGATTCATAGAAGTCCAGAGCACCGGTGAAAACACAGCGTTTTTCATCGCAAGCCAGAACCTGACGAAGTTGATTGGTGAGGAAGCGACAACGGCAACGCGTATACTCACCAACACTCGCAATTCCTGAGTAGAGATCGAGAGCTTCTGAAGCAAATGCTCCAAGTTCTCCGCGGCTTACTGAAAGGATAATATAGGACGTTGATGGGCTATGGTAGCGGGTGTAGGACCTTTGGAGTTGTAGACTAGGGACTCGTCAGATACCATGACCCCAGGGGAATGATGCCACAATCCCTCATCGCGAGCCCCTTCCAAAGTCCTTATGTTTCCAGCGCTCAAGTTGTCAATGTTGCACATGCTTGGATGACTTCCACCTTTTATGCGTCGAACGCGCAATGGCACCCTGCCAGGAGAATCAGCGACGCAAGGTGAGCAGGACGTGGGCATACACACGAAGGAAGACGCAGGTAGTACCCGACGTCGTACCTGTCCTTCACCCGTCGTTTGACTTTCGTGTCTCCTTCCCAGAACACCAAGCGAAGGTGACACCGACAACGCCGATATTAGTATACGAATTCGTGGAGCCGGGAATCTATCTCCCGCCCCAGCAGGTTGGGTACAATGCTACGTGCTTCTGAACCTGGAGAAGACCTTCAACCCGTCCAGACTCCACAAAGATCTTTTCCATACGGACGAACGTCTATACACCTTGCTGACGGTGGACCCAGGTGACTGGCTCATCTAGTTGTAGATGTACCCGACGAGGCGAATAGCTCATACCATTCACTGGTTGCAGTACGTGTTCTATGTTTTTATGTTCACCCGATGACTGAAGCCAGACTTTCTTCAGGCCCAACATCCTTTTATCAGTGACATACCCTTCACTGATCCCCAATATAAACGCCTACACCAAGTACATACTACCACACCCTCAAAAAGGCACACCGCGTGATCGCTACGCGGTTCCCCTGCTCCATTAGAAATCACGCATCCATGTCCCGGTTGTGGAGAGACATCGGTGCCTCGGATTTGCTGTGAGAGAGAGTTCACGGCCAAATATGATCTGGATCCTTTGGCCGGTGCCAGCGCACATATGTGGAGGGGAGAATAGAACTCAACCGTCTCGAGAATATGCCAGGATCCTCTCGGTAAGTTCTCGTCCCTTACGTCTTGGTGACCGGAGGCGCAGCGCCCAGCTGATTGCGTCCCCATCTTCGCTGACCATGTGGCACCCTTGGGATCCGATGTAGACTTGGATACGACCATGGATGCGAGCGCAAGGCTGTCACGGATGCGAATGCTGACAAAATCAAGTCGAAGAACTCATCGTATAGTACGTGCTCGAATCGCTAAGCCATGAGGACTGGTTAGCTTCCATCGGAGGTGTTGAGCGAGGCACCCGTGTTCATGATACTTGCGCCCCGGTTGGCCGTTGTGTGCATACATGATTGTGGATCTCCAGAAAGCTGACTCGGTGTACCTACATAATATTCGGCACGATGATAACCGTGACATGCCGTAGCATCTCAGAGTTGTACTTTCTAGCCCACGACCACCACAAACCTTGATGTGACCTCTGACACGAAACCACACACCTTCTACATAACATGCGCCCACTTATTCACTACGACCTCGATGAACCACATACAACCCCGCCAGCAGCCGCCCCTCTGCGTCCCTCGGACACACCTCGACCGCAGGCGAAGAAACGGAAACGAAACTACCGCAATCCACAAAGACAGTGGCATGCCCAACCCCAGAAGACTCCCATCCAGCACTGGGACGACCCAGGGAGTGCCGCAGTCGGCGTAGTATACGACGAACAAGAGGGAAGCGCAGTGCCCGTTGATTTCGTCGCTGGATCCGTCAAGGTACTAGAGAATGTAGAGCATGCTGAGGCGGAATACGATGAAGAGGCAGTAGAAGGGTACGATGCGGTAGAGGAAGAAGAGGGGGAGGAAGAGGAAGAGGAAGAGAGTAGACCGCTCACGCGCGAAGAGATGTGGGACGACTCGGCCCTCATCGACGCGTGGAACTCTGCAGAGGCCGAATACGAGGTACTGTCTGCCCCATTCCGCCTACGTGTCGCTCATACCCCCTTCAAAGGCGTATCACGGCATGTCTAAAGCCTGGAAAGCAGAACCTATAAAAAAATCCTCGCTGTACGTCCTTTCCCTCCCCTTTTGCTTTTCGCCTTGAGAAGAACGAACGATTAAGCTTGCTTGTCAGGTGGTATAACAAACCGTACACGGCACCTAGCAAACCAAACGCAGGTTCGAACAACGCCGCATCCTCGCCACGCCAGGGGCAAGAGGACAGTGAATCCTACACCGCCCCTCTAGACTTTAACACCTTCGTCCCGACACATGACCCATCGCTCGGTGTACGATCCGATGGCGCCAGTGCCAACCCTATGGCCGCTACCCAGTTCTTCGTACCCCCTCCGTCAACGATGATGGTGAGTCGCGACGAGGCGTTCAACAATGCATTGAGCGCCATGTACTGGAGCGGGTATTGGACCGCCATGTACCATGTAAGCGTTTGTTTCTTCATATCTCCACCTTGATCTAACACCTAGTGCCAGAGCCAGTCGAGCAGAACGGACAACAGTGTGCTGGAAGAAGCAATCGAAGAAAACGGGGTCGAGACGGACGAAGATGAAGACGTGCAGGATCTGATACCAGCCCAACGATGACGCATCCCTTGTTTCATATACAGCGCTCGACATTGTCGTTACTGGTGTGCATTCAGGTGCGTTGTCTTCATGTAAAGAACAAAAGTGAAGATATAACATGCCGTCGACAATACTACATTTTTTACAACGCGATCTCCACGTCCAGCCTGGCCAAATATGAGTAGACATCGGGCGACATGCGATATTTCAGTATCCCAGCAAACACCATCAGCGATCTCGATTTTTTGCGCAGGGACGTGAGTGTCTGATGGGAAGGAGAACTCAGACAGAAGAACGCTAGGAAACGCAAACGGGCCCCACCATTTGTCGCGTGGCTTCAGCAACAACGGATGCCTTGACTGACTGATGCACCGCCGCGAGCGAATCCATTGTCAGGGGCAAGTAAGCTTGCAAGTTGCGCTGAAGTGCGTCATGAAGTTCCTTGAATTCTTCTGCTTTGCGCGTAATTTTTGCAACGTCCCCGTCCAAAGGAATGAGATCCGTCGATTCCATGATCTTATGCGAGTCCGAGCTTCGCAAATGACAATATGAAGTGAAAAGAAATTGCCATACCTCGAGTGTGACGTCTGGTCTCCCGGCGTTCTTCGCATTCATCGCCTCCCTCACCCTCAAAAGCTTTACAGCAGCATCTCTATCCCTCCCGACAGCCCTGTTCATCCGTTCGTAATGCCGCAAGATTTCGACAGCCGTCTTTTCGATTACCTTTCCTTTTTCGTTTTCACCTCCCGCCGTAGGCAACGACAGTATGTTCCCGAGTGCCTGCGCGAGGCATGCAATCACAGTGGCATAATCACCCGCAAGATTGTATAACTTGATCGCTTCTGGAATGCGGTCGTTTGCCTCCGACTCGCGCGCTGCACGAATAAGAATCTGTTCGTTGTATTGAGACGTGTTTTGTAGTTGAAGTAGTGAAGCCCCTTGTTCGATAACGCCACTCTACCACGCGAGAAAATCCATCCATGTCAGGGAGAAAAATGAGGTCGAGCGACAGGGGCAGAGACATACAAATTTCGTGCCATCGGGTCTAAACCCACCAACAAGCTCTTCCCATGCTGGCCCCGAGTGTGCCAACACGATAATACGCCGCGCAAGTTCCCAGGCGTTCTCTAGGTTCTCTCTTCCGACGCCGTTACCCTGGTCTGCAGATAAACAGACACAGTAGACGTATTGGAGTGCTTCTTTCGCATCCATTTTCACGAACTGGCGAACGTAACGCCAGATCAGTGTGGAAAGGCTGAGGGCTGGTGGACCAAGGGGTGACAGGGTCACTGTTGGATGTGATCTGAGGACATTTCATGTAAAAAGGATGACAGGACGTACGAGGGCCAAGCTCGGATGTCTCTGCACGGGACGGAACGCGTAAGAGACCATGGTATGCCAATGCAATCGCAAGGTGAACTGCCTCGATCTCGGTTTCGGAACGCTCCCACAATGCGGCTACAGCCTTTGAGTGGAAGAGGGCTAGTCAATACATTACACCGTGTCTCTGCGAGTATACGAACCCTTTCAAACTGTCCACATAAGAGCAGCACGCTTGCCCAGACGCCTTGGTTGGCGGCATCAAAGTGGCGCTCTCCATAGCTCAACAGAACTTCGGTCAGTCCACGGAGACCCCCTTCCTCATCTTCGTCAACCTATTTTGCATCAGCTAAGCCTGTGAAATGCCACACAAAGAGAATCGAATGTACCATCGCAAGCTGGAGCCAAAGCCAGTCCTCCGTCGTGGTCGTGACCTGGGGTACCGTGCGCCTCGAGGGTTCCAGACGACCCATGAGCTTGTACAAAGCAAGTTTGAATGGGTCTGCCGAAGCAGTGTGCAGCATGTGTGCATTATAAACACTCTGCAAATGGTCTCGATGTGGTTTTGATAGACTGTCCGTCGATAACGTGTCCAATATGTCACGGATGCAAAGATTTCCCGACGTACCGTCTGTCGGGCGACTCAATCCACGACTTGAAGTGGCTCACAAAGCTAGCTTCCCGGTGGTCGATTGCTGCCTGACACCGGAGTGCCTCGTCGAGAGCCTCCTGGGCATGACCCGTTCGTACAAGGTAGTAAAGCTTCGCCCAGAGTGGCTGACCAGCTACGAGCTATGAAGATGCAGCGTCAGAGGAAACTGCACGAGAGAGCATATAGCCTACCTCTATCCGATCTTCCCACTCTCCATTCTTATAATATCTCATCAAGAGGTATGCTCGAATCTTGTTTGCTACGCTCGGATCACCTCCAAGGCGTGCCTCCATAGGCCGTGACTGAATCGACCTATCAATGACATCCCAATATTGGTCTTCGAGCGCCTCCCGAGAGCCTTTAGCAATTTGAGTCCTGAGTGTGGACGCTTCCCGCGAATCTGGGTCTGCAAGGTATACGCGAGAATATTTTCGCTCAAATAGGGGTGCATTGAGGATGTGGGCACCTGCATGCTCGACGGGTGGAAGGGCGGGCGGTTCGTTGGTAATTTTCGCCAAAACATGCAAGTTGAAAATTATCTGTGGAGACGCGGCCTAAAGTACAGATGTCAAAATAGAGTGCACCAAACATTCGCTTCAGGCCTACCTCTGCATTCAGACTCGCAGCGGCTTGCAGGAGGAGGTGGATGATTGGACATGAGGTGCCTCGCAGCCTAGCCGCGTTCAGTTCACCGACTGCACGATCGTACGCCATCATCTTGCTCTGCATTTGTAACGTCAAGCTCGGGCCTGTACTTGCCTGTCGACAGGAGACTCAGAAAGCGGAACAGTATAGGCGAGCGCGACGCGTACAGCAAGGCTGCCCCTGGCATGGAAGCTCTTCTTCATCTCGGCCAACGCTTTGTGGTCGCTGCTTGCACGACCTCCAAGTTCTTCAAACACTCGTCTTTTCTTTGCTTCCCAATCCTTCCTGCTGCGGTCTTGGAGAAGTCGATAGAAATCCTCTTGCGTTTCTCTTCTGCCCTCTTCGATCGTGGATATGAGGTTTTGTTCATGCGCATGGCGGAGATAGCCCGCGACGTCGGTGTCTTGGAGAGGCTGGAGCGGAGAGAACGTGGCAGAAGTATTCAGATGCGCTATGGAACTGGCTAGCGCGGGTACATCGACGTGTGCTTGTGCCAACAGATAGTTGCTGCATGAACGAGTGCGTCAGTAGGAATGAAGAGGGACGCGGGGCACGTAGCTCACGCTCTGTCCGTGTCCGTTGGCGCGCTCGGTTGGCGAGAGACGAGTCTTCGGGACTGAGCCTCGATCTGGTCGAGGGTGAGGTTGACAGAGGGGAGGTCGGGGCGCGAGAGATGGGTGTTGAGCGCCCTGGACGAGTTGAGGAGGGAGGAGAGATCAGAGGCTGCGTTGGTCGACATGGCGTCGTCGTCGAGGCCGGCGCGGGTGGTACTCGACAACGAACGCTTGTAACCCCGATTTGGTTCGTTCAATATAGGTTGGTTTACAGCTCTACTCGCTCTGTCGAGCTATGGGACGAAAACCACGAAGATCTCTCCAGAGACCAGGCGTGTTCGACCCGCACGATGGTACACGCATCAAGCATACGCGTGTCGGCGTATGGGACCTCTATGAGGAGAAACACGCCGCCATCCCTATTCCCGGTACTTCACGCCTGGAAACGGTCTCACAAGTGCTCCAGGACCTCCCATGTGTATGGAGGATGCTCAAAGACGTATGCAGCATAAGACGCTGCCTGGTCTTGATGTTGCTTTACCTCTCTGTCGAGGCTGCTTACTCCCTCGTACCCGCAGTCTCGCTCTGGTCGGTCTCACGTTCTGCGCATATATCAACTTACTCATATTGCGGCCAGGTATTCTGGTCAGCTTATTCTCCTGGTACGCTCCATCTCATCTGCATCCGTTTTTCCTATTCGACGTTACACAGGTTGAGACTGCGGTCGAGAAGCGCACAGTCGATAAGAATGTTCTTCTTCACATTGCTGCAGGACGTGTTGCCTGCACAATAGCCGAGCGTCTCCTACAGCATTCCAAGTTTCGCCTATCACAGCGTCTCAACCTCGCAATCAAACAATTTTACTCTGCCCACATATTCCACGCCATGGCACGGCTTGACCTCCCCACGTTTGAGGACCCTGCTATTCAACGTCAATTCGAGTCCGCTTGGTCAACATCTTGGAGGTCCAGCGTAGCCTGGGATACCGTTCAGATGATGACGACTATCCTAATGACCACAGTCCGACTATTCTCTCAGATATCTGTTCTTCTTAGCGTACTGTACCATCAAAGAGATGGTGCACTACTTGCTCTGCTCAGTTTTTCGCAATCGCTGTTCCATTGGTACAGTGGAAGGCATTCCATGTTCAGCACGTTAGGTGCTTTCTTCGTCTAATGCATTCCGTAGTCTTTCTCGTACTCATTCTATCCTCAGTATGGGCCGCGACGACTAAAAATGAAGACTACGTTCGCATGCAAGGCTACAAGCACCTCGTGGATGACCCAGTGCACCGCAAAGAAATAGTGGCTGGGTCCCTTGGCGAGCACTTGACACGACGTACGCTCCTGATGATGCTAGTCAGTCGAGTCTTTTGTTGATTGTTCTCAGTATACCGCGACGCCACCAGTCGTGTCGGAGATGATGCGGGCGATTTTATGGAGATGAGACGCGCTCAGTCTGTTGCAGATCGGCTGACGTTAGTATCGATCCTCCGCGAGCTAATGCGCGAGGCGCCTCAGGTGCGTGTATCTGTCTTCAATTCAATGGGAACGGTTTCCTGATCGCAGACACTAGGTCGTGTTCGCTCTAAGAGCTGTCCAGTACCCGGCATCAATACCCATCTCTATCGCTTCTCTTACCCTCATCAATCACACTACCAACCTCTTTAGCGCAAATCTCTTTGCAATGTTTGGAGAGTCGTCTTCTGTCGCCGAACAATTTGCGAGCGTACGCAAATTGTATGAAATATCTAATATCAAAAATAGAGTCGTAGACGGGAAGGTGCCATTTCCCGAAAACCAACAGGCCCTCCACCGTGGTGTCTCGATTGAGTTTAGGTAAATATTGGTATATTGGTATATCGCACCGGCAATCTGACCCTCCATGTCCCCAGAAACGTGTCTTTCCGGTATCCGGGTTCAGAACAGTACGCACTGCATAATGTATCATTTAAACTCGGGGCAGGCCAGCTTTGCGTATGCTTCTCCGTATGTGGTTCTGCGGTGGCATTGACTACTTTTCGGCAAGGTTATGGTTGGTGTGAACGGCTCAGGGAAGAGTACGATTTTGAAACTGATTTCGCGCATATACGATCCGAACGATGGAACGATCCTCATCGACGACATGGATATCAAATCACTTAAACTCGCTGACTTGCGCCGTGCCATGGCAATTTTGTTCCAAGATTATACCCACTTTCCATTGTCGGTGGGTTTCCGAACTCGTATTGCCCCGTAGGAGCTTCGTGATTCTATACCTTCTTCAGATCAAAGAAAACATAGCACTGGGAAACCCCGATCTCGCGCCCGATGACGACAAAGTACGTGAAGCAGCTCGCCTCGGCGGCGCTGAAGAGTTCGTCGACAAGCTCCCCGAAGGATTCGATACATACCTTGACCGGCCTGTAAGGGACTATTACTCTCCCCTCCCTGAAGGTACCACCACGCTCTTTGGACGCAAAGTAGAATACAGTCGGGTTCGTGGCGCTGGCGCAATGCGCGAGACGGACACGACGGCATTGAGTGGGGGACAAATGCAACGGCTGGCTGTGTGCGTTGATTTGACTCTTACGATTCGTGTGTCCACGTTGCTAACATCATCCCGCTCCCGGTTCTCTTAACCATTTCCGATCCCACACGGTTAGTTCGCGGACGTTCATGCGCTCGCTCATCTCTGAATCGGAAACCTCGATTGGGCTCCTGCTCTTTGATGAACCGAGCGCCTCGTTGGATCCAAGTGCAGAGCACGGTACGTCGCACATCCCCCTTCTGCTGAGCCGTTTTCTCATCCATATTCCCTTCAAAGATTTGTTCGAAAGACTTCGCGCGCTGCGGGGAAACAAGACCATGGTTTTCTCC
The DNA here is from genome assembly GCA_038089975.1 of Boletellus ananiceps. NCBI lineage: Eukaryota > Fungi > Basidiomycota > Agaricomycetes > Boletales > Boletaceae > Boletellus > Boletellus ananiceps. Next base: position 2,299 of record JBBPLV010000381.1, on the reverse strand, counting down.
TCACATAGGTTCGGGAATTTGACTCGGCACGCGGATCTCATTCTGTACGACCCCCTTCTGCCACCGGTTCCTTGCGCCTGGACACGCCTGGCTGACTGAGACCCTTCCCCCCCTTCAGGTACATGGACGATGCGGAGATTCGGGAAGCAGGAACACACGAAGGACTGTTGGCCCGGAACGGCGAGTATGCGCGGATATGGAAACTACAAGCCGAAGCTTTCTTGTAGGTCGTGTAGTCGATCGCTGATCGTGATTGGTCATGGAGCCTAGAGTGGGGGCCAAACGATGTTGCACTCTTTTTAGGGATAGGAATAATAGACGACGTCCACGCACTTGGAGCGCAAGGATGATGACGGTGAAGTAGGGTCCAGAGCCCCCCCCCCCCGATGTGACCCACGAGGGGATCATCATATTCTCGTCTTGCATTCATCGCAACCACATCCATTGATGCATGGTACAACTGGAAAATGAGCTCCGTCGGTGACCTTGATATGATCGCCCGCAGCGCTGACGTGGTCGGCATACGCCTGAACTGACCCAGAGTGCTCGACGAGTCGGATGAAATCATACCTCAAGGGGTCTCCGTTTGCTGAGGAAGCTGCCCGTTGTCAGCACCGTGAAGAAACAAACCTGGCTTTTGCGAGGAACGATGGGGAGAAGCGAGTTTGTTGCAAACTGGTCATTTAAAAACGTTCTCCACGGCGTCCTCGCAGGTAGCGATAATTCTTGGAATTTGAAGCTTCACGTTGGACACCGCCCCTCCTTAGAGCATGGTGGCGTCAAACGTACCGGCCGTCTCGCCTTTTGGTACGTCGCCGACGACATGACTCGGAGCTTGGGCATTTGGTGGGTCGAATCCATATCCACTGACGGCGAAGCCAACGGGCTAGAGATGGCACGCTGGGAGAGATAATGCAGCTGAAGCGAAATTTACCAAACGCAGCGAAGCTCCTGCCTGCCAGTACGCCGGCCATGTTGCGGCTGAGAGCGGCCTTTCCTGGACGCGCAACTAGAGGGGAGAACGCACCATTCACGAGGTCAGGTGGGTCCTTCCAAAAGAAAGGTAGCATGAGACCGGTGCTCGCCCTACGGCACCTCTGGCACGCACCTGCCGCCCTCCCAGTATGGTCACGCACCGTCCACTAACAATATGACGGCAGGCCTCGTGTTTAGCTTCTACCGGCTAGCCTGTAGGAGCTATACGCACAGGCACAGACTCAGTTCCAGCACAAGTGGAGCCTGGCGCCCTGGCCCACCTTCCCCGTGCTTAGGGCGACATCAACGAGACTTCCGAGTCATAGCATTCCCCGGTTCTAATCGCCTTGACTACGCACTCAATCTTCTTGACGTCACTCCGTTTGACGTCGAGGCGGTGCGTCGTACTCTTTGCTAATCTCATCGTCTCTGACAAACGACGCGCAGGGTCGAGCATGCTGTGCTGCGCGGGGGTCTCCTCCTCCCGATTAACTTTGATGATGTGCGCGACCTTACTATCGGTCAGTATTGCCGATTCCCATAATCTATTGGTCACCGAGTTGTGCATCTTGTTGACCAGACGGCGCTACCTACAGCGTCCCGAGGGATGTATCCGTCACCAGACAAAACGAGACCATCCCCGGCGAATACGTCTCGTTTCCTGACGGCAAGATTGCTGCGAACGCGTTCACATGCTTCGGTCAGGGGGGGATGCGCGGCGTTTGATTCACAACAGCAGGGAGGGGGTTACCCGATATTACCTGACCGGCCATTGATGGGGAGCCTGGGCATGCGAAGCGTGCCCAGGGTGGAGTCTATGTGCGAGAGAGAGGCCGACCTGGGCTGTCTGCAGTGCTGCGTCCGTCGGGCGCCCCTCTCCGAGGATCAGGGCCGCGCTAGACCTGGTGAGTCAGGACAGAACGTGCAGTGACAGGCAAAGGAGCGGATGGGAGATGCGGTTTCGAGCCTGCGAAAGCTCTCGTCAGGGGGCTCAACCGCTGTGTTGGGGGGCTGGGGCCTATCTGGCATTGGTGCGGGCACTGGGGGCCGGATATTGAGTGGCTGTTTAATTTCTCTATATATACCTGTGCTACGAGTCTACAAGGGTTGCATGGCCTACACAAACTATAAACGGGATTCAAAATTAAAATTAAAAAAGCGCGTTCACGGCCGATGCCTCCTATCCGCTCCGGCGCTTTGCGGTGTCGGGGACGACATCCGCAGCTCACGCGGCCGAGAAGTCGTTCCTCGAGAACCAACAATTTGCGTTCTTCACCGTCAGAGTCAAGTTGAATGGTATTCCTCCGGAAGGTGTTTTCGATCC